>JAJMDZ010000055.1:0-70461 GCA_030573835.1 Tetrapisispora taiwanensis (nom. inval.) | reverse complement strand
TGGATTCTTCAGAAGTAGAAGTTTCAGAAGTGGTCTCTTCAGAAGTAGAGGCTTCAGAAGTAGAAGTTTCAGAAGTGGTTTCTTCAGAAGTGGTTTCTTCAGAAGTGGTAGCTTCAGAAGTAGAGGCTTCAGAAGTAGAAGTTTCAGAAGTGGTTTCGTTAGAAGTGGATTTTTCAGAAGTGGTAGCTTCAGAAGTAGATTCTTCAGAAGTAGAAGCTTCAGAAGTAGAAGTTTCAGAAGTGGTTTCTTCAGAAGTGGTTTCTTCAGAAGTGGTAGCTTCAGAAGTAGAGGCTTCAGAAGTGGTTTCTTCAGAATTGGAAGTTTCAGAAGTGGTTTCTTCAGAAGTAGAAGTTTCAGAAGTGGTAGCTTCAGAAGTAGAGGCTTCAAAAGTAGAAGTTTCAGAAGTGGTTTCGTTAGAAGTGGATTTTTCAGAAGTGGTAGCTTCAGAAGTAGAGGCTTCAGAAGTGGATTCTTCATAAGTAGAAGTTTCAGAAGTGGTTTCTTCGGAAGTGGTTTCTTCAGAAGTGGTAGCTTCAAAAGTAGAGGCTTCAAAAGTAGAAGTTTCAGAAGTGGTTTCTTTAGAAGTGAATTCTTCAGAAGTGGTAGCTTCAGAAGTGGATTCTTCAGAAGTGATAGCCTCAGAAGTAGAGGCTTCAGAAGTAGAAGTTTCAGAAGTGGTTTCTTCGGAAGTAGAAGTTTCAGTAGTGGTTTCTTCAGAAGTGGTAGCTTCAGAAGTAGAGGCTTCAGAAGTAGAAGTTTCAGTAGTGGATTCTTCAGAAGTGGATTCTTCAGAAGTGGTTTCTTCAGAAGTAGAGGCTTCAGAAGTGGTTTCTTCAGAATTGGAAGTTTCAGAAGTGGTTTCTTCAGAAGTGGTTTCTTCAGAAGTTGAAGTTTCAGAAGTGGTTTCTTCAGAAGTAGAAGTTTCAGTTGAGGATTCCTCAGAAGTGGTTCTTTCAGAATTGGATTCTTCAGAAATGGTCTCTTCAGAACTAGCAGTTTCAGAAGTGGTTTCTTCAGAAGTGGATTCTTCAGAAGTGGTAGCTTCAGAAGTGGATTCTTCAGAAGTGGTAGCTTCAGAAGTAGAGGCTTCAGAAGTAGAAGTTTCAGAAGTGGTTTCTTCAGAAGTGGTTTCTTCAGAAGTGGTAGCTTCAGAAGTAGAGGCTTCAGAAGTGGTTTCTTCAGAAGTGGATTCTTCAGAAGTGGTAGCTTCAGAAGTAGAGGCTTCAGAAGTAGAAGTTTCAGAAGCGGAAGTTTCAGAAGTGGTTTCTTCAGAAGTAGAAGTTTCAGAAGTGGTTTCTTCGGAAGTGGTTTCTTCAGAAGTAGAAGTTTCAGAAGTGATTTCTTCAGAAGTAGATTCTTCAGATGTGGTTTCTTCAGAACTAGAACTTTCAGAAGTGGTTTCTTCAGAAGTATATTCTTCAGAAGTGGTAGCTTCAGAAGTAGAGGCTTCAGAAGTAGAAGTTTCAGAAGTGATTTCTTCAAAAGTGGTTTCTTCGTAAGTGGTTTCTTCGGAAGTGGATTCTTCAGAAGTGGTTTCTTCGGAAGTGGTTTCTTCAGAAGTAGATTCTTCAGAAGTGGTAGCTTCAGAAGTAGAGGCTTCAGAAGTGGATTCTTCAGAAGTAGAGGTTTCAGAAGTGGTTTCTTCGGAAGTGGTTTCTTCAGAAGTGGTAGCTTCAAAAGTAGAGGCTTCAGAAGTAGAAGTTTCAGAAGTGGTTTCTTCAGAAGTGGTTTCTTCAGAAGTGGTAGCTTCAGAAGTAGAGGCTTCAGAAGTAGAAGTTTCAGAAGTGGTCTCTTCAGAAGTAGAGGCTTCAGAAGTAGAAGTTTCAGAAGTGGTTTCTTCAGAAGTGGTTTCTTCAGAAGTGGTAGCTTCAGAAGTAGAGGCTTCAGAAGTAGAAGTTTCAGAAGTGATTTCTTCAAAAGTGGTTTCTTCGTAAGTGGTTTCTTCGGAAGTGGATTCTTCAGAAGTGGTTTCTTCGGAAATAGAGGCTTCAGAAGTAGATTCTTCAGAAGTGGTAGCTTCAGAAGTGGTTTCTTCGGAAGTGGTTTCTTCAGATGTGGTTTCTTCGGACGTGGTTTCTTCAGTTGTGGTTTCTTCGGAAGTGGTTTCTTCAGAAGTAGAAGTTTCAGAAGTAGATTCTTCAGATGTGGTTTCTTCGGAAGTGGTTTCTTCAGATGTGGTTTCTTCAGAAGTAGAAGTTTCAGAAGTGGTTTCTTCAGAATTGGAAGTTTCAGAAGTGGTTTCTTCAGAAGTGGTTTCTTCAGAAGTGGAAGTTTCAGAAGTGGTTTCTTCAGAAGTGGTTTCTTCAGAAGTAGAAGTTTCAGAAGTAGATTCTTCAGATGTGGTTTCTTCGGAAGTGGTTTCTTCAGAAGTGGTTTCTTCGGAAGTAGAAGTTTCAGAAGTAGAAGTTTCAGAAGTGGTTTCTTCAGAAGTGGTTTCTTCAGAAGTGGAAGTTTCAGAAGTAGAAGTTTCAGAAGTGGTTTCTTCAGAAGTGGTTTTTTCGGAAGTGGTTTCTTCAGAAGTAGTAGTTTCAGAAGTGATTTCTTCAGAAGTAGATTCTTCAGATGTGGTTTCTTCGGACGTGGTTTCTTCAGTTGTGGTTTCTTCGGAAGTGGTTTCTTCAGAAATAGAAGTTTCAGAAGTAGATTCTTCAGATGTGGTTTCTTCGAAAGTGGTTTCTTCAGATGTGGTTTCTTCAGAAGTGGTTTCTTCGGAAGTAGAAGTTTCAGAAGTGGTTTCTTCAGAAGTAGAGGCTTCAGAAGTGGATTCTTCAGAACTAGAAGTTTCAGAAGTGGTTTCTTCAGAAGTAGAGGCTTCAGAAGTGGTTTCTTCGGAAGTGGTTTCTTCAGAACTAGAAGTTTCTGAAGTGGTTTCTTCAGAAGTAGAAGTTTCAGAAGTAGAAGTTTCAGAAGTAGATTCTTCAGATGTGGTTTCTTCGGTAGTGGTTTCTTCAGAAGTGGTTTCTTCGGAAGTGGTTTCTTCAGAAGTGGTTTCTTCGGAAGTAGAAGTTTCAGAAGTGGTAGCTTCAGAAGTAGAGGCTTCAGAAGTGGTAGCTTCAGAAGTAGAGGCTTCAGAAGTGGATTCTTCGGAAGTTGAAGTTTCAGAAGTGGTTTCTTCAGAAGTAGAGGCTTCAGAAGTAGAAGTTTCAGAAGTGGTTTCTTCAGAAGTGGATTCTTCAGAAGTGGTTTCTTCAGAAGTTGAAGTTTCAGAAGTGGTTTCTTCAGAAGTGGTTTCTTCAGAACTAGAAGTTTCTGAAGTGGTTTTTTCAGAAGTAGATGTTTCAGAAGTAGAAGTTTCAGAAGTAGATTCTTCAGATGTGGTTTCTTCGGTAGTGGTTTCTTCAGAAGTGGTTTCTTCGGAAGTGGTTTCTTCATAAGTAGAAGTTTCAGAAGTGGTTTCTTCAGAAGTGGATTCTTCAGAAGTGGTTTCTTCAGAAGTGGTTTCTTCGGAAGTAGAAGTTTCAGAAGTGGTTTCTTCAGAATTGGAAGTTTCAGAAGTGGTTTCTTCAGAAGTGGTTTCTTCAGAAGTGGTTTCTTCGGAAGTAGAAGTTTCAGAAGTGGTTTCTTCAGAATTGGAAGTTTCAGAAGTGGTTTCTTCAGAAGTGGTTTCTTCAGAAGTGGAAGTTTCAGAAGTGGTTTCTTCAGAAGTGGTTTCTTCAGAAGTAGAAGTTTCAGAAGTAGATTCTTCAGAAGTGGAAGTTTCAGAAGTAGATTCTTCAGAAGTAGAAGTTTCAGAAGTGATTTCTTCAGAAGTAGATTCTTCGGAAGTGGTTTCTTCAGAAGTGGTAGCTTCAGAAGTAGAGGCTTCAGAAGTAGATTCTTCAGAAGTGGTTTCTTCAGAAGTAGAAGTTTCAGAAGTGGTTTCTTCAGAAGTGGTTTTTTCGGAAGTGGTTTCTTCAGAAGTAGAAGTTTCAGAAGTGATTTTTTCAGAAGTAGATTCTTCAGATGTGGTTTCTTCGGACGTGGTTTCTTCAGAAGTAGAAGTTTCAGAAGTGGTTTCTTCAGAATTGGAAGTTTCAGAAGTGGTTTCTTCAGAAGTGGTTTCTTCAGAAGTGGAAGTTTCAGAAGTGGTTTCTTCAGAAGTGGTTTCTTCAGAAGTAGAAGTTTCAGAAGTAGATTCTTCAGATGTGGTTTCTTCGGAAGTGGTTTCTTCAGAAGTGGTTTCTTCGGAAGTAGAAGTTTCAGAAGTGGTTTCTTCAGAAGTAGAGGTTTCGGAAGTGGATTCTTCGGAAGTGGTTTCTTCAGAAGTGGATTCGACAGAAGTAGATTCTTTAGAAGTGGATTTTTCGGAAGCGGTAGCTTCAGAATTGGATTCTTCAGATGAGGATTCTTCAGAAGTGGATTCTTCAGAATGATCGTCAGTGGTTGAATATATATCAGAACTTTCAGAAAGCTCATCATCTTCTACTGCAAAATAATCTCTTAAAGCTTCTAAAAATTCGACAATTTGAATATCTGTAGTTGTTGATAATGTAATTTCCGTCGCATCTCTCTTATTTAATTGTTTATTATTTTCAGTATTGTATGCAGATGTAGTATCAACAATTATTTGACCATCCAAATTTTCGGATGAGTATGGCGTTATAACATAATAGACTGTCTGTATAACTAAGTCACCATTTGTATTTGTTCTTGTTAGTGTACCAGTATATGATGTATAAGTGAATGTGTTAGACCAACTTGAGTATAAGGTTGAAGTGGCCAAAATATGATCTTTAGACTTGTCTATCGTTTTTGATCCAATCAATGTACTTCTGCTTTTAGCAGCTTCCGTACTTGGAGTCAATAACGCTATCGTTATGACAAGTAAAGAAAAAAGCGATTGAATTAATTGCATAATAAATGAATTTTATATGCTATTGCAATATTACGAGCTAACTTAACGAGTGCTATATTTTTTTTTGCAATTACAATACACAATGGAGCTTTTAAATTTCGATACTTTTGGTTTAGGATCCTTTAAAAAAATGAACTGTAAAAATGAATATCAAAGAAAAAGATATATCATAAATATATAAGATAAAATTAATAAAATTAAATTAAACAAAATAGAAAATACTATTTAAAAACATTCAAGTTTAGATTAATTTGAGAAAAGAATAATTTAATAATTTCTATCAAAAAAAAAATAATTAAATCTTTAAATTAATTATATATCATATTATTTTTTCAATAACAAAAGTTCTTATTTTTTTGATTGTTTATCTTGCAAAAGTACTAAGAATCATTAAAAATGAAATTATATTATAATAGCCTTAGGAATCAACAATTATTTTAAAAAAATTACCATAAAATTATCATAAAATTATCATAATATTTCATAATAAATTTAATAATAAATTTCGAAATTTTTACAAATTTTCAAACGTTTTCTATTAACGAAAATGATAAAAATTTTATCTCTAATTAAAGAAATTAATATTACATTTAGGTTTTTTTTTAGACTTTTTTATCTAAATGTACGTGTTAATTATTAATTTAATTTAACTTAGAAAATAATATGTATTTTTTTTGGTTTTGTCTGCATCATTATTGCACTTACTATCTTTCATTCTTCAATAAAAAGAAATGACAAAAAATAAAAAGAAAAGATAAAAATTAAAAAGAAACAAAAAAAATACGTATATATTTCGTAAATTGTGCGACCAATTTTCAGATGATTATAGTAAATGTATAGAAAATAAAAAATCTTGTTTTACCTTTTATTTTTTCATACTAAAATTTATTTTCTTTGTATGGTCATTATTCAACAACATTTCAAAGCAACATTGGAAAAAAGGGATTCCTGAAGATATTTCACAATATCAAAACTGGCAAAAAAGAAAAGATGTATTTTAAGCATATTTGCGCAGGTTTTTTTGTATTTTTTCAAACACATTTCTGATATAATAAAAAGGCAATATATTGATTCCTAATTAGGAATTAAATAATTTAAAGATCACGAAAAATGTTTAGATTTAAAAAGCGCAAATTTTATGCTCTTCTGCATTAATTAGAGATTAAAAATAAAATAAAAATGCAATAAAAAAGAAACGAATTTGGTATAATAATAAAGGTTATTTACTATTAAAAAATTACCCATGATAAATAAAAAATAATAATAACAAACTGTGTACAAACTTTTCTCGACAAACGCATAAAAAAAGGAAATATCTTAGATATCCATAATTTCAAAATAAATAATTAAAGAAATTTACTTGACAGGGTTAACCAGTGTTTAATAGTAGAAGAAATAATTTTATGAAAAAAAAAAAATTAGTTCCGGCTAGCCATTTTTAAAAAAACAAAAACTAATTTAACTAATTACTTTTGTTGGTTCTCTGTAATTTTAATGAAAATAATAATACAAATACAAATAAAAAGAAACGTGAGATAAGATCTATTCCTTTCTTAAAAAAGACATGTATTTTATTAATAAAAAATTCGAAGAATTAAGAAAAAATCAAAATTGCGTTACATTATAATGTATTCCATTTCCAATTGAGAAAGAAAAAAAAAATTAAATTAAAGGGTCAAAACATTGTACAAAAAGAAAAAGAAAAAGAAAAAGAAAAATGAAAATGAAAATGAAAATAATTTTGTCCGCTGATTTTTCTCGTTATATTTCAAATATTAATTTAAAATTTAATATCGTTGCAAATGATCAAATTAAACCCGTTCTACGGAACTTTTGTCAATAAAATATTTTAGTATTTTTTTTTTTAACTCTGTTTAGAAAATTAAAAATTAAAAATAAACTTTGTCTTTATACGACTTTTCTCTGTTAATGTTTTTACTGGAATCACTATTTACGCATTCATATATTTCTAGAATGAAAAAAATAAAAATGAAATTAACTAATTAGTTAAGTAGTAAATTTTAAAAATTCATTAATTTTGATTACGGGTCTAAGGGCTCCGATTTTACAATTCTTAATATTATAAAACTATTTTAATGAATTTCTTAAAGAAAAATAAAAAGAAAATTTAATATTTTACCATATTTAGTAATTTATATTTTGTTGAAATTTGTTATATTCAATTCCGGATAAAAAAAATTAAAATATGCAAATAAACAAACATTATAATTTATGCTATTAAAATATTTTTAAAAGTACTTTTGGTATGTCATATAAAATGTACTTGTACACTTTATAGAATTTGAATTGAATATATTTGAAATTGTAATAAAATATTTCAGACATGTTAATAGTTAAAAATATAATCGAAATGTCCAAATTGTATATTAAAACTTTTTCAATATTTTAATATTTATTGAAAAAAAAACGTTTTGTTTCTTATAATAATTAATAGATTTTAAAGTACATAATTTTGTTTTTTGATTTGATTTCGTGGAATTTTTACTATTTTTAAACAAAATCTAAGATTTCATACAAATAATAAATCAGTAGTAAATTACTATGTTGATTTTATTAGCATTGTTTCTAGTATACTAAGTGTTCTGTCTTATCTTCGTCTTGATATTCTTCTTGAGTTTTTTTTTGCTTTTTATGGCTAGTTAATATCTTATTATTATTTTTTTCAACATGTACTATTCATTATGGCATTTACTTATTATTATTATTATTATTATTACTATTTATTTATAACAAGGTAACTTTTTTAAAATACATTTGATTTAGAAAAAAATAAAAAGGAAAGAAGTTTTTTTGCTTCATTTCCGTGTGCCGAGAATGGATAAATCTAATTGTTTTTCTATTGTAAAAATATTTTAATGCATACATTTTTTTTAAATTATAGTGCATATAATAATTTTTTTTGTTATTGTAGTTTGCTTGTTTTTAATATTGAATAACAATTGTCTTTTGATCATAAAACAGAATACTTATGGAACATTTGTTCCTTACATTTAAAGAATATGCATATGTGATAGATCATTATTTATCGGTCTTCAAAAATGGGTCTTTAACATTTATTATATTCTTAAAAAATTAATGATAATACTAAAACATTTTAAAAATTTACTTTGTTGCTTCTTATCTATTTTTCAATATGCTATTGAGATAATTATTATATCATTTTTATCAAAAATGATGACATTTAAGAGTAGTATTATTTGCTTTTTTATATTTCTTCTTTCTATTTGACCTAATCCAATATAAAAATAAAATTAAAAATAATTATCATAAGTTTTAGATAGTTTTCAACATTTTATCAATTGATGTTAAGTTCAAACAAAAAAAATAAATAAGAAAAATCATTTTGATTGAAATGAATAAAAACTATGTTTATTCAAAAAAAAAAATTTAATATCTTAATTTGTAGATTTTATTGATTAACAAATTTATTAAAGTGAATAATTAAGAATTATTTTAAGGTATTTCTAAATGTAATGAATTAAATACCATCAAAGCCTTTGTTAATTAAATATGTATATGCAGAAAAGTTGATTATATATCAAATTAATTTTAACTTGAATTATTTATTTTCCTTTATTGATTGAATTAAAACTTCAAAATCGTGCACTTCTAACATCAGCGGTTAATATAAAATAAGAAGATTTAAATTTTGATTTTGATTTTAAGATAGTTTTATATATTTAAAATAAGGTATTTTTGGTTCAGAATGTTGAAATTATCATAATTCAAGAAGTTATTTAAAATATTTATATAACAAATATTGTAATTGATATAAATAATACCATCTTACCTATTAAAAATCTAAAAGAGATCTTGATGGTTCTTATCTTCGATTCTTAAGCGTCAGTTTATATATCTAATAATTTGTTAATATTTCAATAATGTAATTTACTTCTAAAAATATAAAAAGTGTTACTTGTTATATAAATATTATTGAGTTTTATTGTTTTGTATTAAAATGGGTAAATGTTGTTTGTTTTTTATAATAAAGTACTTAATATTATTGGTTTTCGGACAATGTAAAAATAAAGGAATATTGGAATTATAGATAAAAATATTAAAAGTCACACAAAATAATTATCTTACAAATAGAAATATCTTTTTTTCCCACTACTAGTTTGTAAACAAAGTTAACTATAATCATTCTACTACATAAATTGTTGCTTATAATTGCTAGAATATAAAATATATCATTTTTCCTGAACATATATTTTACTATCATAGGAAATATGATTCGATTACACTAAAAGTTTCTTTACTTATAATGGAAATAGGTTTAACTTCACTATAATAGTATACAACAAGTATACTATATTTTAGGTTTAACAAGTTTTTCGAAGATGCAAAATTTATGATCCTGACAAATTTTTATAAATATAAAAACCTCTGGATTTTATATTTATAAATCTTCTATTTTTTCACCATTCTTTTCCATCACTATTTTATATACTTTTATTATACTCAACGAAGAAAAATATCTGTAATATAATAAAAACTAAAATAATGACTCAATCAAGATTAAATATTATTAATAAATTAAAAAAACCAATAATGATTGACTAAAAACTGTGAAAGTTTCAATATTTCAAAACAAAACTTTAAAAACGATAAAGTTCTTGTCGTAATTACTAAATTTGTAAATTGAAAATAATGCAGCTAATTAACACTTTTAATTATCAGCAATTTAATAAAAATGACAATGATTATAGTTTAAAGGTGTTAAAAAAATTATAAGATAGTTGACCTTAACAGTTATGAACATTCAAAGATATTTAAATTACTTTAAAATCGATCAAACGATGCCATTCATACAATTAACTAAATCAAGTATCAAAGAACTATTACATAACTTATAAAAGATTAAAATGTAGGATTTAATAAATTTCTAATTGTAAGTTAAATTACTTTTATATAGCTGATCTATACTAAAATCAGCGTAGTCACATGACTTATTCATCTGATTTCCAATCTCATTTTTCAATTTTTCATTTTTTTCCACATTCAATACTAATATATAGAACCGGAAAAGTTAATGAGGTAACTATAAAATATTGAATATAATAAATATATATTGTAATAATTAACTTACTATTAAATAGATAATTTGCATTAAGTTAAAAATAATATAACATAAATACAATTCTTTAATGTATATTTAATATAGCCAACTAATTTCAGATTTTTTAGAATGTCGGAGAGCATTGAAGTTGTAACTACAAAAAATCAAAATTTCAAGAATAAAAAGAAATCATATGATATAAGCAATAATAAAAAAAAAAATCTCAATGATAAACAAATAAATATAAAATCTGAAGAACAGAATAATACGAATGAAAAAAAATTATTAAAAATGAGTAAAAGACATACAAAGAAGTCACCTGGATCGAATAATCAATCAAATAAGAATAAATTTACTGAAGGACAAAAGCAGAAACAATCTGATGTTCAATTAAAAAATGAAACAGATAAATCGAAAAATGATAAAAAAATAAAATCTAAAGATAGACAATTTAGGCAAGAACAAATAGAAACTTGTTTGAATCAATTAAGTCGTTACTCATTTAAATTATTCAATAAAGGTAAATATGTTGAATCGTTTGGTTTTAATAATAAATTATTAAATCTTCGAAATAAAGAAGATAATATTAGACTTTTGTTAAGTATACCTATAGATTATCCTAATTCTGCATTAAAGTTAAATTATGCAAACAAAAAAGATTCTGAGAATTCAAATCAAAATAGTGCTATTTCTAATTTAATTAAAAATTTTAATATCAAATCAAAAGAATTATTAAAACAAAAATATCCAATAATTTCACAAATAAATTATCTAGTTCAAGAAAAGGAAGTATTAATGAACCCATCTTATAGAAACATTGATAAAAATTTACAAGTTTTTCTTCAAAACATCAAAGTTTAAATTAAATTACATTACATCACATTAAATTAAATTAATTGATTTCATTGCATTTATAATCTATATAAAATTTTTGGATTATTTTATAAAATTAAAAATATAATATTTATTTACAAGGTATGATTGCATTTTTTTAAATTAATTAAAAAATTAAAATAAATGTTTAAAAAATTGATTAGTTATTTTTTAAAAAATATACAGAAATAATTATTGTTGCCTAAAATTCTATTTATTCTTTTACAAATACTGCTGCTGCACCCATACCTGTACCAATACACATACTAACAACACCAATTTGATTTGTTTTTAATTCATTCATTATTGTAGCTACTTGACGTGCACCGGTGCAACCTAATGGATGCCCTAAAGCAATGGCACCACCTTTTGGATTAACTTTTTCCATTTTAATTCCTAATTTATTTATACAATAAAGAGCTTGAGCAGCAAAAGCTTCATTAATTTCAAAAACATCAATATTATCAATTGATAAACCTACATCCTTTAACACTTTTGGAATAGCAAAAGCTGGGCCTACACCCATTACTTCTGGTGGCACACCGACTGTTTGAAATGCTAAATAACGTCCAATTATTGGTAAACCTAGTTTTTCAGCGACACTTCTACGAGTCAATAGGACACCAGCTGCACCATCTGAGACTTGTGAAGCATTACCTGCTGTAGTTGTACCTTTATCTTTAATGAATGCTGGCTTTAAAGTTCCTAAAGATTGTGCAGTGACACCTTCTCTTGGGCCTTCATCAGTATCTACAATTTTTCCCTCTGGAGTTTTTATTGGTAAAATTTCATCTTTAAATAAACCATTTTTAATTGCTAAAGATGCTTTTAAATAAGAATTTGCAGCAAATTCATCTTGTTTTTCTCTTGAAATATTAAATTGATTTGCTACGTTTTCATTTGTTATACCCATTGGGATTAGACATTTTCTTGCTTCTTTATTAATTTTCATTTCTTCTGAAATTCTACCTAGTGGATTTACAGAAGCATAATTTTTTGTCATTGATTCTACACCTAGTGCTAATCCAATATCAATTTGACCAGCTTTAATTTTATTTGCAATATCATTGACAGCAGTTAAACCTGAAGAACATTGTCTATTTAAAGCCATGAAAGATGTTGTATAAGGTATACCTGATGCAAGACAAGCACTTCTATGTTCTGTAGCACCAGCACCTGGGTTTAATACATTACCACAAACGATTTCTTCGATCAAACCAGGGTTTTTTTTAATTTGATCAGGTAAATTATTTAAAAACTCAATTAAGAATTGTTGTAAAATATAATCAGTATTCAAATCTTTAAAAGAACCTTTAAAACCTTTTGCAATTGCAGATCTTTTTGCATCAATGATCACAACATCATTTGGATTTTTTTTATTTGGACAAACAAAAGAATTTGAATTTGAATTTGTAATGCTTGATTGTAAATGATTATTAACGGATTTTAATCTATCCGACATAGTTATATTATAATTATATTATAGTTATGTTATATTATTATGTTTATATGTATATGTATATAATATATTTAATTATAGTTATAATTATAATAATATTAAATTTACAAATAAAAATTTAACCTACCCTATTTATACTTTTAAAAAAAACATTCATACTATCATTTTGATAATATCAGAAAATGTGGAGATCATGATCATTAATATATTATTAATAATACATTACCCCAATACAATACATCATATATAATTATATAAATTATATAAATTATATAAATTATATAAATTTGATTAACTCCGTTCCATTCATACGAATTTATATAAATCGTTCATTACCATTGTCATTATTATCATATTAATATTAATAATAGTACAATAGTACAATAATAAATGATGACGGTAATTAAAAAATTGGAGATTTTAAATTATGTTTATTGTATTGTCTCTGATTTTTTTTTATACGGTCATCTTTTTTTTGTGTTTAATACAATAAATTAAACACAAAAATTTTTACAAAAAAACACAAAAACTTATAAAGTAGTAAGTACCCTTAAAATTTTTAATAATCCATATTTAAATCTTAATATATATGTAAATCACGGGTTTAATACAGGTAGTGTAAGTAAAATAGTAAAATAATAAGTAAAAAGAATAAGAATATTAATTTTTGAAAAGTATATAAACTCATGTAATTTTAATTAATTTATAATTTATTATTTATCATTTATCATTTATAATTTATTGTATATATTATGTAAATTCATGTATATACACTTGTTGATACTTTTTTGGAACTGATGAGATGAAGCGTAATCTGTATATTAGTTACTCTAATAAGATCGGATTTTTGAAAAAATTAATTCAAATTTATATATAAGTGTATATAGATATCGATATAGATATAGATATATCGATATAGATATAGATATATAGACATAGATATAGACATATAGACATAAGTATATAAATTATAAGAATCAAAGCTTATTATATTATATATACTATATAATAAAATATATTTAAAATGGATAATCATGATCATATAACAATACATGATTCAGATTCAGATGTAGATGTCGATGTCGATGTCGATGTAAAAACAGATTTAAACACAAATACAAATTATTTAATTGAAACAGGTTTAAATTTGGCTGGTACTGGTTTAAACGTTATGCATGATAATACAACTTCTCAATATAATGAAGATACCATTAATATTAATTTAGATCCATATGTAATCAATAAAAAAATTATTAATACTGGATCAAATGATTCATTAAATTTTCAACAATTTAATCCAAAAATTTTACCTGATGATGACGAATTAGTTAATAAATTATTTAATGAATTATTAAAAGATAGATCAAATTTTTGGAGACCAACTTTAATTTCAAATGATTTATCAAAGAGAAGAAAATGGGGTTTGATTTGTAAAATTAAAAATGAAAAATTATTATCAAATAATAATGATATTGAAAACTATGAATTAGAATTCGATTCTACTTTAGAATTAACAAACGTGTCAGATTTTAATTTGGATTCAATAAATGAATTAAATAAAAATGAATTTCAAAATAATATAAATACTTTAATGATAAAATTAAGAAATTATAATAACAATAACGATACCAGTAACAATAACAATTCAGATTTTTCAAAAAATTTATACACATTAGAGAAAAATCTAAGACAAAAAAATTTTGCATTAAATTTTATTAATGAGATTAATATTTTAGTTTTATCAGAGATTGAATTAAAAATTACTAAAAATTTACAATACGTTTATTTAAATTGTTTTAAAAGTATATTAAATTATGATATCGGTAGGCAATATATTTTAAAATTTAAAAGTATAATAAAATATTTTGTTAATTTATCATGTACTAAAGAAACAACAATACGAATAAAACTATTATCAATAGAATTATTACTATTATTAACTTATGTCGATTCACAATTCGGTTATGATGCAGTTTTAACTTCGCTAGAACCAAATTTTGACAAATGGTTAGGTAATTTAAAAGATTATTTATCTGATAAAGATTCAATTTTAAATGAACAAAATAAAAATAATGTTTTCACTTATTTTTTAAATTTAAATTCAATGTTAGGTGAATACTCTACAGTCTCTTTATTCCTATTAAATTCAATATTAGAAGTATTACCAAATTTAGAAAGGAAATATAAAATTTTAAATGATTTAAAAGAAATTGGTATACATCAAATATTTCAATTAATGAAAATGCTGGACATTATGGAAACACAAGAGATAGAAATAGTTAAAGATAATAATTCAAACACATTTTCAAAAGCTATATTATCAGAACAAATACAATTATATACAAAAATTGAACAAGATGTAATTTTATCAATCTCACATCATAACCCATTATTTGTAGATGTATCATTTGGTCCTGAATTACAATTATTAATTACACAAATTCAAAAAACTCCGTTGGAAAATCCAATAGGTGACTTACTAAAATCATTAACAAAATTAACCACATCAAAGACACAATCAGAATCATTAAAAATAATGAAAACTTTCGAGTCCATGTTGGAATATTTAATAAATTCATTATTTGCTAACTCTAACCTATTGTCAACAAATGCTGATTATGAAGATATCGACGAAGAAAATGATGATATTTCTCCAGAATCTGTTGTACGCTCGTCAATTAATGATTTAATGGATAGATTGCATAGTGATGAAATTGCTAAAAGAGCCATGGAT
This sequence comes from Tetrapisispora taiwanensis (nom. inval.), assembly GCA_030573835.1. Classification (NCBI taxonomy): domain Eukaryota; kingdom Fungi; phylum Ascomycota; class Saccharomycetes; order Saccharomycetales; family Saccharomycetaceae; genus Tetrapisispora; species Tetrapisispora taiwanensis (nom. inval.). The sequence goes on along the minus strand of JAJMDZ010000055.1, from coordinate 55,481 downwards.
GAAATGGTAGGATTAGAAAGCAATTTAGAAAAGTTAAAGGGAGAGCTGGAATCTTTAAAAGAGGAAAGACAAGCTGATACTGGTGAGATTATGAAAGAATTAAGAAATACCAATTTAGAAAATGAAAAATTGAATTTACAACTAACAACAATACAAAGAAGGCTGGATTTGTCTGAAGAGAAGAGGAAGGAAGATAAAAATATTATCGAGAAATACAAAACTCATGATATATTTAGAGGTTCTAATACTAGCAGTAGCAGTGTCAATTACTCGAAAACTAAATTTAATATGATAAAGAGTATTGGTAATTCAAAATTAAAAAATCCTAATTTTAAAAATTTCGATGATTTAAAATCAAGTTCAAGAAATTCAATATATAAAAGTAAAAGAATTTCTTCATTATCTTCATACCTTCTTGAAGATACAAATGCTGAATCAAATAGTGATACCACACTTTCTAGAGGTCATCAAAATGGAACTCTTTATGGTCATAATAGAAGCAATTTTAATAAACAAAATGGGATAATTGATAACAGTTTCGCTGATACGTACCCAACAAGTAATAACAACTTTACATCCCTTCAAATAAGAAGTACTGATTCTTTTTTTCATGCAGATGACAACGTTAATGAGGACAGTTATTCACAATTTAATGGAACCAACTTACCACAAATGCCTGGATCACAGCCATACTTGCATTACCAGGCACCACAAAGGTTCCCTCTAGGTAATTATAATTCAGTGAATGGATCTGTTGACTCGATAATATCAGTGGGTGAACGTGAAGTTCCAGAAATATATTCTAATACTATAACTAATGATATTTTTGATAGCTTTGGTAAAAAAGGAAATCCATTTAAAAGTTTGAACAACATACAATTAACAGAATCAAATTCAAAAAACTTAGGGGGGACTTCTAGTCCCATAAGTCAGGTACAAGGAAATGTTTCAATAGGTGAAAGTTATTTCCATGATCAATCAGTTACTTCATTCAATAAACTATCAATGGTCAATTCCAACAATACGGCTGATCTTGGGGTTATTCCAAACATCGAATCAGATTACAATGGAAAATTCGACACAACCGAAGGACTTGTTTCTTTTAACAGCATAAACCCTAACTCAGAGATATTTCAACCTGCTCCACCGCCTCCACCACCTCCACCACCTCCATTGCCAAGTTCACTGGATATATTGAGCAAGAAAGAATTATCTGAACTCTCAGACACAACTAAGATGTATACAAAGCAAGAACTAATCAATAAAACAAATGCTGTACATTTACAAGAAAATACAGGTATGAAAATTCAAACTAATCAAAAGAAAATCAATGGACAGACACCACCAGAGGCACCTCCTTTACCTCCTTCTTTGATGGTTACTACAACTTCAAATTTGCCTGTATTGCCGCCACCACCACCCCCTCTCCCAACAATACCTCTGCCGGGAAATATTGATATGAAACAACCAATTTTACCAAAATGTGAGATAGAAAAGGATAACAAAAAAACTAATATACCACCACCACCACCACCACCTCCTCCTCCCCCAATGATGATTAAAAATAAAAGTAAAGAATCTGTTAATAAGAATGAAAATTCAACTGAAGATCTGCAAAAAGGTCTAAATTCCATACCCGACCCACCAATTTTTTTAACTGCTTTATCTGTACCTAAGGTCGATAAAAAGCTAAAACAAATTCATTGGGAAAGAGTTAATGATATTGAAGAAACCCTCTGGAAGGATAATTCTCGAGAGAATCAAATCTTAAAGGAATTAGAAGTAACTGGGATATTTGAAAGCGTAGAGAATTCGTTTAAATTAAAAGATACTATAAAGAAAACGATTAAATCCGAATCCAATAAAGATGATAAACAGAAACTAAAATCCTTTTTATCAAGAGATCTTGCCCAGCAATTTGGAATCAACCTTCATGTATTTTCTTCTTGCGAAGTAAGCGAATTGGTAAATAAAGTGTTAAATTGTGATAATGATATTAATAAAAACATTACAATTCTAGAATTTTTTAATAAAGAAGAATTTACACATATTTCTGGTAGCGTATCACGTAACTATGCTCCTTATAGCTTTGATTATCTTACAAATACGGAGCCCACAAAAGATGCAACAGAGTTAGAGAGAGCAGATAGAATCTTTTTAGAATTGTTCTACAACCTTCGTTCTTATTGGGCTGATAGGTCTCAGTGTTTATTGGTGCTTTATACATATGAAAAAGATTTTTTTGATTTAATGTACAAACTACAACGGATTGATGATGCCGTTCAAAAATTATTAAATTCAACCAAGTTTAAAAACTTTTTATACATAATTTTAGAAATTGGTAATTTTATGAACAAAAAGCCAGCTGAAGGTATTCGGATTAGTTCATTATCAAAATTAATTTTTATAAAATCTACAGAGAATAGTAATCTATCCTTTTTACATTTTATTGAGAAGATTATTAGGACAAAATTTCCATCTATTTATGGATTTTTAGATGATTTATCAAAAGTTGAAGATTTAGGAAACGTTATACTTGATCATATATCAATGGAATGTAAAGAATTCTGTACACGTGTGAATACATCAGTATATTCGATTAATAAAGGTAAATTATCGAAGCCTGAAGAATTGCACCCAAAAGATCAAATATTGAAAAAGGTTAAATATAAGATTAGTAGAGCTAAAACTAAAAGTGAACTATTGAGGGATCAAAATATACTCACAAATCATTCAATTACAAAATTACTTAGATATTATGGTGAGGATCCTAATAATAAAGAAGCAAAAGATAATTTTTTCAAGAACATTTGTGAATTTTCTACAGTGTTCAAAAAGTGTGCTAAAGAAAATATTAGCAATGAAGAAGCTGAAAGGCTATATGAACAAAGGAAGAATTTACTTGAAAGTAGAAATACAAATGAAAGTGATAAAGGAGGAGAAATTTCTGAGGGAAATGAAACTTTAGATGATGATGCAGTTGACATACTATTATCAAAACTTCGTGGAGTTGAAAACAATTTCGTGCCTTTAAGAAGGAGAAGAAGCACTAAACTATTGAATAATACTATTGAAGAGGATACTGAATTTATTTTAGATACAACTATTGAAAACATTAAAAAAGAGGAACTCCTTGAAAGAACCCATGCATTGATAAGTGATACACAAAAGATATAGTAAGTATTCACATTACTATGTGCTTGTTTCGTCTTAGATTTATCAAAAACAAAAAAAAAACATAATTAAATATATTGAAATGGAATCATTTTAATAAATATACACAAACATTTATAAAGTTTATAGACATATATTCATTTGCATTTAATTAAATACGACAGTTATTTACATTTAGATAAAAAATCATTTTAGGGAGAATATAGTATTTTATGGTCAAATGTTATTGAAAGGCTATTTACATCGATACGTAGTTTATAATTAAGTACATAAAACCATTTTATCGAATTTGAACAATAGATGAAGAGGATAAACAAAAATTAACAATTCATTAGATTGTTACATCATCTAATTCAGATAAAATGTCTAATACTTTGTCATTAACAGTTAAAGTCCATTTATGAATTAAAAATTCTTCATCACGGTTTTCTCTATCAGCTATTAACCTAACGGTACCGGTAACATTATTACTTCCTTTTATACGAAATGTGATATTAACATTACCTTGAACTTGATTTAATTTACCGGAGACCCAAGGGATTAATCCGTCAAACTCAATGTTATCACCCAATATTTCTCTTGTTTTTGGTGATCTACGCAAATAATAAAGTGTATTAATTACAATTGGTGATTCGGTCTTTTCATAATTAAAAATTAAAGATAAAGAACTACCAATTATCAGCACAAAAGCTGCAAAGCCTAATCTTTGTCTATATTTATATTTTGTTGGATCTGGTAATTCTTGATTTACAGTAATGGTTTTTTTATCATTTTTAATATCTTGAGTATTTACAGAGGATCTCAATTTTGTTGTTTGAAACATTAATGTACGTCTGGCAACTAGATTTAATGAGCATTTTGAGATATTTGTATTTACAATTCTTAACATAGTTATTAAACGATGATTGTTTTAGACGGAGTTATTAAACGTACAGTTATGGAGCTTTTTGCCTTTCAGAATATTAAAAATATACGATATTAAACTCAATTGCAATTATTGATAATCCCTCTTATATAGATAAGAAATATAACTAATGTTATATTATCTTGTAATTGTTTGTTTAATTTTAAATCTTTTTTGGAGTGCCCCGTTTAATATTTTGAAATTGCATATTGCGATCATTGTACAACAGTAGAAACGAAAATAAGAAAATATAATATAATGGGGAATACTGATGAATCAAAATAAAAGAAACCTAAAATATAATGGAAAAAGTTTAAGTAGTTGGGTTATAGGTTTGTTGGTGTATACAAAGTAAATAAATATTAAAAATTATTTGATTATAACAATATTTAATTAGTTTTGATATATTTTAAGCTTCGAATAAAATCCAAATAAATTATAAATACGCAATATAATTCGGCGATGACATTCGTATGTGTTAATTCTGTCTTATTTTGATTTATTGTAGTTTCAATTGTGTCATGCACAAGTAAAGTAATTACAAAATTAATTTATATTATTAAATACTAACATATATTTTTTATATTGATAGATCGGTAAAGCTATTCATGTTTCAGTAGATTTGACTTTGTTATCAGTTTGTTTAGCTGGTATTAAGAGAAACACAGGTTTACAATTCAGAGTTGATAAATTCGAGGATTCAAATGTACAAAGATATGTAAATAAATATTTAAATTTTGGTGAATCTGTTTACGATTATTCCGTAGCAACTTGTGGTTCTTCATCATACTTTTCTCGAAATTAAAAACATTAAGAATATCACATATGTATTTTTCATAATTTTAATTGAGAATATATTAAATTAATAATTACAGGGTACCATCCTAGAACAACTTTTACAGGTTTATGCATATGCATAAAAAAACATTAATTGAATATTTAAAGAATCCTAGTTCCAAATATTTGTATATATAAGGAACACAATCATATTTTTCTATTATTAAGCACAATACAAACACAATTTCATTAAAATAGAATAATACACTCTACAAGAAGTCCAGTTTCCGCATGAGTAAAATTTATAACAATAGCCTATTCATATATATTATAGCTTGGTTTAAATTATTGTAAATAAGAATATACAATAAATCATTATTAATTTTAAACCTATACCAATTTTTAATATACACATGATTATAAAAACGATATAGACATAACATATATATTTACTTTTACATAATTCTAGATTATTAAATTAGCAATAATAAGTGTCATTAAAAAAATTGCTATTTATAGGAGGGGAATATTAATATTCAATTTTGATTTCGTTAATTAATAGTATAAAAATTAGATTTAAACACCGAAGGTCTTGATGTACTCAATTGTGTACTCAGTTTCTTGTTTTCTTTTTTCATCATCCCAGTTTAATTCATCACCCATAATTTTAACAGTACCATCAACTGACTTCAAAGCTTGTTTGGCATCTAGGAAAGCGAATCTTGATCTTCTCATTAAGAAATCTAGAGCAGTTCTAGCATATTCATTTTTGACGGAGTACTTAACTTCAGCAATAGTGAAAGGATATCTAAAGGAATCAAAGTCAACAGTACCGTAAACCTTATCATTTTCTTTACCGGCTAAATAGACTGGTAATCTGTTATGGTTATCAGCTTCGAACATATCACAGATTAAAGGAGCTCTAGTACCATAATTATTTGCTAAATGTTCAGATAACTTAGATGGTAATTGATACTTTTGAGATAATAAAGCAGATAAGTTTGGATCGTAATTTTCACCACCGGCCAATTTCAATTTTCTTGTCAAACAAGGTTTAACATTAAATTTACCATTCTTAACTACAGTATCAATAGTTTCTTCAGCCATTTCTCTGTAAGTAGTCCATTTACCACCAGCAATAGTGACTAAACCATGATCAGAAGTGAAAATAAAGTGAGATCTAACTAATTCCTGAGTAGCACCTTCCTTTGGAGCCTTTCTTGGATCTTGAACCAAAGGTCTGATACCAGCCCAAGCGGATAAAACATCTTCTCTCTTAACAGGGAACTTAATGTAGTGTTGTAATTCCTTTAAGATATCTTGGATATCAGCTTCAGTTGCTGTTGGATTTTCTGGGATAGTCTTCAGTGGGATATCAGTGGTACCAGCTAAAACTTTTCCTTGCCATGGTAAGAAGAACATAACTCTACCGTCAGCGGTGTTTGCGTCTAATAGACCCATTTCCTTTGGACAGTAGAATGGAGGTAAGATAATATGAACACCAGCACTTGGTACGACCATATGTGGGTTTTGAACGGCTACTTTAGTTGCGATAGAGGTTTCACTACTTTGAGTAAATTCGTCAGGTTTACCAGATTTGTTTGTATCCATTTGTAAAATTTTATCAGAATAAGGACCAGTTGCATTGACGATAATCTTTGCATTAATTTGAATCTTTTCACCTGATTCTGCATCTTCTACAATAGCACCAGTTAATTGTTGAGTAGCAGGGTCTTTAATCAATTGTTTAACTTCCATATAATTCAATACTGTAGCACCATTTTCAATGGCAGTGACAGCTAAAGTTGAATTCATTCTTGAATCATTAAATATACCATCATGATAAACTAAACCAGCCTTTAACTTTGACTCATCCAACATTGGAGCGATTTCATGAGCATTAGCCTTTGATACTAAATAGGAAGATTTCAAATTTTGTGAGCCTGCGAAGATATCGTACATTTTAACACCGGTGTAAAAATAAGGGACTTGCCAATATTTATAAACTGGGATCATAATTGGTAAAATTTTACAAAGATGTGGAGCCGTATATAATAAATGAGCTCTCTCATTTAAAGCTTCGATGACTAAATCCAATTGGGCTTTTGACAGTTGGAAGACAGCTTTTTCTAAATACCTGACACCACCATGTGCCATTTTTGTTGATTTTGAAGAAGTACCTGAAGCGAAATCGTCTTTTTCTACCAAAGCAACATTTAAACCCCTTGTAGCAGCATCTAAAGCACTACCAGAGCCTGTAGCACCACCACCAATAATCAAAACATCGAATTGATTAGTTGTCTTTAAATTATTAACTAATTCAGCTCTTGTTGGGATATTAATATTTGGAGAATCTACAGGATTAGCTAGAATGGCTTCATTTTGTATATGATTCCAATTATTTGATTGACTATTAATGTAATTATAATAGGCACCACCACCTACTAATGTAACTACACTAGTAGATAATAATTTTTTTGAAGAAATTTGTTTAATAGTTTGTCTAAACATTACCAAAAAAATAATAAATAAATCTCAACAAAAAAAAAAATAACAATAAAAAAATTAATTAATCTATATATATCTTCAGATTGGAATACTTTGTATGTTGTTGTATAGTTGCATATGAATAAGACAATATATAATACAAAGAGAAAAGCATAATAATTGAAATAGTTTTGAGATAAAACAATTGTCTCTTATATATAAATATGAATATAATTTTTCATTTTTACAAAAAAAACAAAAACATAACTAATTGTGATTACTTGTTTCCCCTCCCCTCACAAGGACTCCCGAAGTTCATGTTTAAACAATTGAATTAACAAATTAAATTAATTGTAATGAAACTTGTTAAAGTTTAAAGAATTACAACAACGAGTTCGAAACATTATATTTTACAATGTTACAATGTTACAATGTTACAATTCAATTCAATTCATTACAAAATCCATACATAAAACGATATTTGTTATCCTTGATCTTATCCTTGATCTTATTATCCTTGAACTTTTTGTATCTTCGAATGTTATATATAAAATATTATAGACTGAGTGTCATCTCCACAAACATCTCTCCACAAACATTCAACTATTGCATTGAATTATTATTATCTGTTATAGTGGGATAGTAGTATTATACCATATTGTGCAGTGTACGATATGTTGGACGTTGATTGGTTGAAACAATCTTTGCATCTTTGTGTTATAATTATGCTATTATTATGGTATGTTGTTCTTTGTGGCTCCCCCCCTTTGGTTTATTCTAATATTAAAAATATGGACACAAAAACCATATTTTGTACGTGAGAAAAAGAAATGTGCAGTTTCTTTTTATGATTCTCTCCACGCACAGTGTGCTACGAAACAACAAAAAATTACAATAAACACAAAAATTACAACTTTTTAATACGGTCGTTTCTTTTTAATTACCCTTTTAATAAACGATTTTTTTTAAATGATAATACTACCATCCCTTATTTAAATAAATTAATATTATTTTTTATTGTATGTAAAAAAACCAATTTCGAAATACAATAACATCGGGTTTAAGCAATATTGATTGTAATGAACTTTGCTGTAACGAACAATGCTGATATTTATTTTTTATTTATATTTCAATTGGTTAATTCAATTGGTTATATTAATTGTTCCGGGGTATACAAATATAAGAATAAGAAATTGTCATCTTTTTTTATGTTTTTTTCGTTTATTAATAATTTATTATTATATAAGTTTATTCACCATTATATAATTTTATTCATCAATGGCTTTACGTCTTGTTCTCTTTAATTTCTTTCTAATGACTAAAACAGGTATCGAACAGACATAATTTTGTAATCCACTTGGTGACAGCATTATATTTAATGAACATACTAAACTTTTTGGTTTTAATCCATAAATCATTTCATTCAAAAAATGTTTTGGATACGGATGGGTCATCGATATACTTATAATATCTAATTTATCAATTATGGAATTATTGCAATCATTTAAATATAATACGTTCTCTCTGATCTTGGTTAAATTACTCTTCATTTTATCATGTAATGTATCACTATTTGTCGAATTAGATCCTTCCCAATGAACTATATATAATGTATCATTGTTTTTAACTAAGGATCCCATTATATATGTCAAAGCATAATTAGATTCACTTGATAAATCTGTATAAAGTATAAATGAATCACCACTTGAATTTCCATTTGTACTTCCACTTCCATTTCCACTTCTACTTCCGTTGGTTGCATTCGAATCATCTTGTTTTTCTGATTGTGAATCACCGTTGTTGCTATTATTGTTCTTATTATCATTATTACTACTGCTATTATTAGCACTACCACTATCAGTATCTTCGGAATATTCATTATTTTTACTTATTAATTCCATAGCTTTAACAAACCCACCTTCAAGTTCATTTATTAAAACATTTTTATTTGGATTAATATTATCCTTAGCTAAATCATCATTGTAATCTTTTATCCAATTTTTACTTCTATCCAATACTTCATTTATAGATATACAATAATTTGGTAATACTTTCATACCAAGATCAAAATTGAACTCATCAATCTCTAATTCATTCTCTAAATCACTAACTTGTTCTTCATCCGAGATTTCATCATCGTCATCAAAATAATCATCTTCATCTTCAACTTCTTCATCAGATTGGTTTCTATTAGTATCGTCTTTATTTCGCTTAAATTTTAATCTCATTGATGGATCTTTTCTTAATACTGTCCATTTTAAAAATTCTTCATCTCTAATCATGCTAGAGGCTCTACTTCTACTTCTAGATTTAGAGTTGTTGTTACTGGAATAGCCAAATGAATTACCAGTACCAGAACTATCTTCTCTATTATTACGACTTCTTGTTCTACCTCTATCATTTTCGATTTGTTCAGAATCAAACTTCACACCACCATTTTCATTTGAATGTTGTGGACTGAAGTAATCATTTGCATTACTATAACCATCAGAAAGTGGACTAACTTTCGAAACGTCTGGTGAATTATAATTCGAATCAGATTCTTTTAAAATATTAACAGTACTACCTTCTGGTCCGGTTAATAGTATACTCCTTCTAGTAGACATAATTTAATTTTGCTATGTTTTATTTTTATAAAAAAGATAAATAGATAACTGTTTTATATGCTGTAATCAGTTGCCAAAAAATACTACTAATGTTAAAAACACAACAATTATAATATTTAATTAGTAAATATACTGTTTGTTAATATATATTAAAAATAAATTATAAGTTCTGTTTCTTAATTGCAATGAACTTTTTATTTCACTATCTCAAGTTTTCAATCACTAATAAAATTTTGAATTTTCATAAACTGTTTTTCTGTTAAATATTCTTGTTGACCCTTTTATTTTTAAGAGTCCGAAATAAGCTCAATTTAATACTAAAAAATTAATAAGAATTAAATAAATTTATAACAAAGCTTATATATAAATTAAATATATAATTAATTGAATATTTAAATAAATACAATGAAAATCATCAACTTCTAACTCTTCTTTAATATAAATACAAGTTAACACATCTTTAATCCAATCTAAATTATAAACATTAATTAATCAATAATTTTATTGTACTATACGAAAAATTTAAATGATATACATTAAATTTTATATGTTATATAGTTATTGTTATAAAGGAATATTATTAATTGAGTTGTTAAAATGATGAATGGTGGAATAAGAATATTTAGATTAATTGAAGATGAAACGAATTAATATAATTAATTGACAAAAAAATACGAAACAAAAAAGAGGTAATAGTTGCTGAAAGAAATCATTTATGATTTAGGCTTCTCTATTGCTTCATTAACAATTTAAAAAACTGGACCAGCATTGATAACTTCTTCAGTAGCTTTGTCTTCATATGTTTTAAAATTTTCTTTAAATAATTCACCTAATTTTGTAACAGCGCTCATATAATCAACATTTGAACCATTCCAACCTTTAGTTGGGTTTAATAAATCAGATGGAACATTCTTTGCATTCTTTGGAATCTGTAAATTGAAAATTGGTAATACTTCATATTCTTCATCTTGTAAAGAACCATCATGAATAGCATCTAATATAGCTCTTGTATATTTCAATGGACATCTATTACCACCAGAAACATAAGAAGAACCTGTCCAACCAGTGTTTAATAACCAAGCATTTGCTTTATGTTTATCCATTTTTTCAGCTAACATAGTTGCATATTTCATTGGGTGTAATGCTAAAAATGGTTGACCAAAACATGAAGAAAATGTTGGTTGTGGTTCTGTAACACCAACCTCTGTACCAGCCATCTTTGATGTATAACCTGAAATAAAATGATACATAACTTGTTCTGGTGTTAATTTTGAAACTGGTGGCAAAACACCAGAAGCATCACAAGTTAATAAGATCAAATTTGTTGGATGTTTATCAGCTAAACAAGGAATTTTAGCATTAGAAATATATTCAATTGGATAGGCACATCTTGTATTTTCAGTTATACTAGAATCATCATAGTCAACAACATGAGTATTTTTATCATAAATACAATTTTCTAAAACTGAACCGAATTTGATTGCATTAAAAATATCAGGTTCTTTTTCTTCGCTTAATCCAATACATTTTGCATAACAACCACCTTCGATATTGAAAACACCATTATCTGACCAACAATGTTCATCATCACCAATTAATTGTCTATGTGGATCGGCAGATAATGTTGTCTTACCGGTACCACTTAAACCAAAAAATAATGTGACATCACCATTATTTAGTTGTTGATTAGCAGAAGAATGTAAAGTCAATACATTATGATAAATTGGCATTAAATAAAACATCACAGTAAATATACCTTTTTTCATTTCACCAGCATATTCAGTACCTAAAATAGTCATTTCCATTTCTTTAAAATTAATTTCAACAGAAGTTTTAGATGACATATCATTTGTTAAAGAATTAGCATAAAATTGTCCTGCATTAAATACAGTAAAATCAGGTTTACCAAAATTTTCTAATTCATCTTTAGTTGGTCTAATTAACATATTGTTCATAAATAATGCATGATAAGCTCTTGCACAAACGACTCTAATTTTAATTCTATATCTTGGATCCCAACCAACAAAAGCATCGACAATATATAAAGTATCTCTTGTATTTAAATAATCGATTGCTCTTTCTTTATTAATTTTCCATGTTCTTTCAGAACAAGGTTTATTTACAGGACCCCACCAAATATTGTCCTTTGATAATTCTTCTTCTACGATACGTTTATCCTTTGGAGATCTACCAGTTTTGGTACCAGAATAAGCAATCAAGGCACCTGTAGAAGAGATGGTAGTTTCTTTTTCTTTTAAACCATCTTCATATAATGTAGCAATTGGTGGATTTCTTTTAATATTGATTGAATTATGATTTGAAAAAGTTTCATTAATAAAATCATTTAATAATACTTCAGTTTCATTTAATTTAATATTATCATTTAAATTTTCGTTATTATTATTTATTAATTTAATATTTTGAATAATATCATTTCTTGAAATTGATTGAACAGCAGACATATTGTTTATATATATTTTTTTTATTTTTATTTTATGTTATTTTATTTTATGTTATTTTATTTTTAATTTTTTTTTAAAAATAAAGTTATTAAAAACTTATATTTTTTAGTGACGCGTCTTATATGTGACACATGAAAATATATATAGTAAATTCTATATATATGAATCGGTTTAATATAATATATTATATTATATAGTTGTATATAATATGATATATAACCAAGAGAAAATATTTTTCAGTTCATAAGATAATTTTTCATTGAATAAATATTGTTCCTTTATATATTAAATTTATTTTAAATTAAATCTTGTCTTATTGTTATAAATAATAAAGTTTCTATAATTAATATTTGAATATATATTAATTATAAAACGACACAAAACCAGATTGTATTTAACCCGGGAAGTTAAACAATAATTATATACATAATTATTATTATATAAATAATGTGAAAAGTCCATTAGTCCATTAGTCCATTAAAATAATATATATTATCATAATAATATTGTACCACAAATCAATTATTATTACAATATCCTTTAATCGGCTATATAATATGTTATATAATATGTTATTTAACATATTATATACAGTTGGTATATCAATATATATACATATTTATTTCCATTCATCCGAATTTGTTGTTTAATATAGTACTTACATTATATAACAGATTGTAGTATCCCTAATTAAATGTATTGAAGGTTTGTAAAAATGTCGTTAAAACCGTACGGCGAACTCATTACAAATTGAACCAGATTTTGATGTAAGTTCGTAGAGAGTTCGTAGAAAATTCGCGGAAAATTCCTAAAGCATTTTTTTTCTTTTTAGCCATTAACCCGAAATACTCAATTGATTTTTAAGAAAAAAAATGTATTTTATTTTATGATATTATAAAATATTTAATCTACGACACAGGTAAATAATAATATAATAGTAAAAATGTGTCATCGTAATAGAGTGTGATTATTTATAAAATGATATTATTTATTTATTTTTGTCGGCGGCTAAATTTTGATAGAAACTTATATTAAATTTATATATAAAGGTATTAATGTATAAAAAGTTTGGTTTTCGTTTATAACTTAAATATAACAATTAAAGGTTATATCGATAATGAAAGGTAAATTAATAATAGATAATAAATATTATAATCAAAAGAATTATATAAAAAATAAGAAAAAGATTAATTTATCAAATTTAATATATAAAAAAATAAATTATATAAATAAATTTAATAAAAAAATTAAGATTAATTCAATTAATAGTGATAATAGTAATAATAATAACAATAATAATTTAATATTTAATCTTAAATCATCAATTAATAAATTTAAGATTTATTTAAATACAATCACAAAAAATTACGATAAATTTTTCACTATTAAATCAATTAATTATTTATCAAATAATGAATTAATTTTAATTACAATTGATAATAAATTATTAATTTTACATTTAATTAATAAAAGAAATTTATTAATTAATTTAAAATATCAAAATATTGCAATTAATTCAAATTATTCATTAAATTTATATAATGATGTAAATTGGTATTTAGATTGGAAATTATTTTAATTATAATATTAAATAGTCATATGAATATTGATTACATGTTTTATTTTTTTATTGTTTATTAATATGTATAATTATTATTTAATTATGTAAACACACCAATTATAATATTATTATTTCATTAATTAATAGCTAATTTTTCATTACCATTTTCAATTGTTCTAATATAATTAACCATTGAAAAAATAAATCTTGTACTAAATGTTTTGATTCTTCTATCAATTGCTTTATTTTTCATTGTAATATCATCTGTAACTAAAATAATACCAAAAACATCTTCTAATTTGGCATCTCTATCATCGTCGTTATCAATTTCCTTAGTGATTTGATTTTCTTTTTCTTTTCTCTTCTCTTCTGCTTTTAATACCGCTTCAATAACAAATTCATCAACATGAGATCTCCATGTAATTTGTTCTTCAAATTCAAGATGTTCTTCAATGTGGGTTGCAACATTACCTGTAAACCTTAATGGTAATAAATTATTTTCATGATATAATTGTCTTAACGTAATAATAGCTCTTGTAGCAGCTTCAACAACATTATGGTCTTTAGATTTTCTTAAGAATCTTAATTCTTGAAATGTTGTTAAACAAATTGCAAATTTTAAAATTTTACTTGTAGCAATTTTATAAATATGTGCAAAATGTCTTAACCAAGAAGTAGCATCTAAAATAAAATATGTTTTATCTTGTAAAGAAATTTCATATGGGGAATCATTATAAACTTCTTGAGCCCAAAATTCTTCTAAAGTTCTATGTTCTGGATTAAAACATTCATTGAAAACTGCTAATTCATTCATTGGATCATTGTGAGATGGACCATCGGATTTGGTGGTGTTACAACTTGAACTTCTATCCTCATTAAAATTAGAATTATTGTTTGATGAAGAAGAACCAGGAGCTAAATTTTCAACACACCAAGAATTAAAAAATGATGTTGAAATAAAATCACCATTTTTATCAAATGTATAAAAGTTAGGAGATACTCTCTTGTATCCAACATAATCAAAAATACTTTCACCAGCTATCATACTTATTAATGGAGTCTTTTGCATATCATAATTAACTTCATCAATATTTTCAAAATGTTGAACGGTGCCATCCAACATGATACCATCAGTGTTTGCAGCAATCTTAAAAGAAAATTCTTGTAATTCTTGACAAACGGTATTTACTGGATATTCATCTTTTCTTCTGTTTACAACTGGAGCATCATAACTAACTAATAAAGCTGTGAATCCAGAGTACTCCTCAGCCATTTTTTTGAATAAGAAAATAACTCTAGCAGCTCTTTTCCAAAAACGTTCACCGACTTCATCTGTTTCATCAAATTCAATACCATCAATTGGGAAATCTAGAAAGTTATAATCTTTAACACCGATATCATCATAATTGTTGATGTTATAATCACTTTTATTTGTTTCTTCAGGTGTTTGACTTTCAGGTTTGTCACATATATCTGTAATAATGTCAAACCAAAGAGAACCTCTACATTTCCAAACTTCAGGTAATTCCTCATTCTTATTGAAGTAGTTCAATAATTCAACTAATGTCATACTATTGTATTCGGGGCAAAGTTGATTCAAAATTGATTGTTCCCAACAATTATCAACCATATAAGCTAATAGTATGTTCAAAAAATTTACAATTGAATTCCAAGGAAATATTTTTCTAACATATTCAATCCAAAACTCATTCATTGAGATTTTATTATGCTTGTCTAATTGTAAAACAATTGAAATAATAAAATAACACCATGGTAGAAAATGTGGCAATGAAATCATAAAAGGAGCATTTAAAAATTTCTTTAACATGATCATACTACATTTAATTGAAATTTGATTAGAATATTGTAATGAATGGTTCCAAATATCAATTGAATCAGGCATGAATGATGAATATTTCATAGTATCAATATTATCAAAAAATTCATTTGGATTTAAAAATACATTATTTGGAGATAAAGATGGGATATCATCTCCCATTATTGAAGATAAAGTAGTTGCAGAATTATCTTCTATATCTACGGATACTTTAGTTTTCTTTTTTTCTTTCTTTTCTTTACGTTCTTTCAGGTATTTTGGTAATTCAAATAGTAGTGAAAATGGAGATTTTAGATTACCATAACCTACTACTTGAAGAATTTGAGATTCAGCAAAAGCAGCAGAATAACGGTAATATGTTTTAAATTGATCATTGTTTTGTATGAACATTTTTCTTGGATAGAACATGTTGTTATTAGTATTATTATAATCTACACCGAATTTATCCATGAAATAAACTATGACAACTTGTTTTAATTCCAATGTGTCTTTAAAATTAGGTAACAAAGTTACTTCACAATGTTTAATATAATCCACTAATAATTGATCATTTTTGTTACTATTTGAATTGTTACTATCAGCGTATGCTCTTTGATAAATGTTATCTATGACTAATTGTAAATATTGTTGAGAAGGTACGAATGTATTTTTACAAAACAAACTCTTACCTAAATTAACGAATGCTTCTAATGTATTTTGTTGTACTGTGGACATATGATAATATAATTTCCCATGACCATATGTGAATTCCATTGCTGCCATATACCAACGTTCGGCACTTAATTTCCAATCTATAAAATTTGAAGGGTATAAAGCAATGGCCATACGAGACAAATCACCAAGTTTTTGGTACCATGATACTCTATATTTTTGTGGGATATCAGCTAACATATTTGAGATGGAGATAAATACATGGAATATGAATTGACAACAAACTTCTGGGTCCATAAAATTTGAAAAATTTTTTAATAAATCTAAGAAAGTGATTGTACCGTAAACCCATAATCTTCTTTCAATTTTATAAATTTCTATAATTTCACTTCCTATTTGTTGGTCACTATCAGGTTGTGTAGGGTGGATAGCTGTTGTGATGAATGTGATATAGTTGTCAACCAATTCTGAATTTACTCTATAAATGGTCCATAAATTTTTCAGCTCAGTTGTTTGTGAATTTGTCAATCTACCACATCTTTCTTGTAGTTCAATTTCTTGTTTTACTATTGTTTTATATATATCCTGTAATTTTTGTACAAGTACCTGACTTGATTTTCTTAAGGGCACAGAGACTGATGGAATTTCATTATTATTATTGTTATTGTTGTTATTGTTGTTATTATTGTTATTATTATTATTGTTGTTGTTGTTGTTGTTTTGATTGTCATTATAGTTATTAACATCATTATTTTTATCGCTGTTATTATCACCCATACCATTTTGATTACTGTTGTCGTTATTATTTGAATCATGATTTGAATCACCAGTATTATTATTGTAATCGCTATTATTTTTATTATTTATATTTTCGTCCATATAATCATCGTCATTATCATCATTACTATGATTATTTTCACTATCATTATCATTGTTGTCGTTATTTTTGTTAATGCTCCGGATTTGACTATTATTATACTTACGATTTAAACTATTGATGCTTTCATTGGAATATATTTTATTTTGTAATCTATTATTGATTTTTTGGATTTGGAATTGATTTTGATTGTTCAAATTATTTATTATTAAAGTTTCATTTTCAGGGCTTGGAAAATTTGAAGGTTCATTTTTAAAAAATTTTTCAAAATCAATTAAATTTGATAATTTATTTTCATTCTTTAATAATTTTTGATCATTTGAAGTTGATGATAAAATATCGTTGCTAATTAAAGATTGTTGCGGTGTAACAGCCATATGATTATTTGTTGTATTAATAGATTTTTTCAAATTATTAATTGTTGGAGTAATGTGAGTATCTTGAATTAAATAAGGTAAAGGTTCAATCATTGAACTTTCATTTGAATCAATCAAATTTTTTTCATCATTTAAATTACCTAGACGTCTCTTGATTATACCTGGTTGAAAATAATTGTATGAACTTGAACTTTGTCTCTTTTGACCAATACTATCATCGATATTAGTCTCCATAATTTAGTTATGTTTTTTTAAATTGTATATTTATTTGTTTTACCTAATAGATCAAATAATATTACCAAATAAAAAAAAGTTTGTTGTTATAAAAAAAAATAGTGGATATTACTAGTTTTAAAAACTCATTAAACTGAAAAAAAAAAAAATTAAATGCAAAACAAAAAATAAAAAGAAGCTATGATTTTAGTCTCTATTTTTCTTAAAAATATATTTTTGAAATAGTTGACCTGAAAAAAAATTTTTTTTTTTTTTCTTAGTTTTCTTTTATATTAACTTTCTAATAAAGTTAGTAATGTATTGTTATTATAAAAATATTTCTATACTTTTCTTACTCTTAAAATCACTATATAAATACATAATTTAACTATTAAATAAAAACTTCAAATTTAAAATTTTATATATATTTATTGTAATCATAATAAATTTTTTTTCATAAAAAATTCAAGAACTTCCAAAAAGAGAAAATAAAAAGAAATGATGCTGTTTTGTTCAAAAATAACAAAAATTGAATTATTTCGAAACCTTCTGCAGCAAATTCTCCAATAAAATAATACCAAAAAACCTCTCGAAAAATACATAATTACATACAGTAATGCCCATCCACACACACGCCCTCTCCCTCTCTTTTTTTTTAAAAAAAAAAAATTTAAAATTTATTGATAGGTGTGTAATAGTTACCCTGCCACACTGCACTATCACAAAAAAGAGCCAGTAAGTTTGCCACACCACACATGCTCACTAACACACAGACTCACTAACACACAGACTCATTAACACTCACTAACACCCACTAACACTCATAGTAATAACTCATACATTCCAATGCCCCTCTCTTGTCATTATGTACGTTTGACGTATACTTGTATTTAGAATTCTGTTATGGGCTGCTATAAGAACCGATAACTCTGGGCTGGGGTTTTGTGAAAGAGAACAGTATTAATACGGTTACTATACATATATTTACAAGTACACACATTTTTATAAGTACAATAAAAAGAAGTCATGTTATATTGATGTTAATATGGGGATATTATATGCATTTAGGTTATTGATATCGTTATATATGGTTATATGCTACTATTTAAATCTTCAAGTTCATCAATGGTCTCAATTATAGTTTTTATACTATCAATCACATTACTTACACCCACACGTAGCACTCTATCGTCTATACTATTGAAATTCGCAATAAATATTTTATCCTCGTTTTTATATTCAACTTGGAATTCTTGTGGTTTCAATTGAGGATCAGGTTTAAGCACTTCGACTGCGATCTTCGCTTGTTTGATGGTTTCAAATGGTATTCTTAATTCTAAATGGTGGTCGAGACTCATGGTTCTAATGTTTTTGGTCATAGATTCCCCTTTTGTTTTTTTGCCTGTATTCTTGATCTTTATATTATAGTATTAGTCTTTTTCAGTAAATGTGCCTTATCAAAAAAAGGTTAAACGCTTCTATTATTCTTTATATATACATGAGATCAATGTCAAAAGAAAAAACTTGCGATGAGCAATTGAAATTGTTAATGATTTTTTTTTAAATATTTCAATTTTTCATTTTTTTTTTTTTTTTTGAAAAATTGAAAAATTAATGTGTGTGTTTTTTACTTAACGCTGGCTCACACCGATGACTACAAAATGTCAACTTAGTCTATACAAAAATAAAGGCTTACAAAATATGCTGTCATCGTTTTTGTTATCCATAACATTTGAAATTATCAATTAGATAATTTCTAACTCATCACTATCATCATCCAGTGGTATTTTACCATTCATTTCATTATTGGCAATAATTTGACTCCTTTTATAATCTGCAAATGTACGTTCACGGTTTTGTTTCTTCTTCATTAATTCTTCTCTAGACGGTTTTAAATTTACTTTAGATTTTCTAAATGTTATTAAACTATCTAATGCATCTTTCTTCTCTTTATACCTTTTATCATGAATTCGATCATCTAATGTATTTTCTACGATAGTAGGTTCACTTAATTTCAGAGGAATATCTTCATCATCCATCTTTAATCTATTCAATTCACCGTTAAGATTCATTCTATTTTGTAAAGCTTTCTCAAGTTTCGCATCTCTCTTGGTATCACTAATTTTTCGTCTTTTGTTTTGTAAATTTTCAAGAACATCAGGGTTTTGGAAATCATCATCAAAGAAAGCTTTTGCAGAATTGTACGTACTAAAATGATGCATTTTAGATTTAATCGGATCGACTATTTTCTTCTCAATGTACCTTTTATCAGCTATTACTTTGAAATTATTTTGATTTCTTGTATTTGAATTAGCGGAATCTCTATATAAAGCTGGTCTTGAATCTATCTTCGTTGGCGCACCTAACGCATATGTGCCACTCAATTCAACACGCTTGGCATTTGTACTTCTAAATTGCATTTCTTTGTGGTAATCACATCTGTCTTGTTTGGACTTATCTATCGGAGATCTACACACTTTACCCGTTTTCCTATTCACTTGGGTACACCATCCAATATCTTTACTTGCACCAATTTCTAATATACAATCGAATTTATGAGATATTCTTAAATTGAATGATTTTATAGAGTTACCTTTAAAATCGGGTCTCCATGGTAATACTTCGGGATTTAGTACTGCAACAACGTCACCAACTCGTAAATTAAAATATTTTTGAACACCTACTGCTCCAAAAATGAACACATCTAATGTATATTGAAAATTTGTAATGCTGAATTTAAAATATTTAACAGGTTTAGCTGAAGATGTAATTTTGACATCTTCTTTGGAACAGACTATACCAATAACAGCCCAATTTGCATAATCAGGTTCGGAAAATTTAGGCGGTCTGATTTTAGCAAAAAGTTTGTTTAATCGTAGGATCTTAATATTATGGAGACACTTTTCCAATTCTGTCTTGGGTAGGTATCTTTTGGAAACATTAAAATGAGAATATTCTTCAAGTTCATCAACAATAATTGGTTGATATTTTTGTGAGAGACCAGCTCCCGCAAAACTATGCACCCTTGCACTCATCTTTTGCGTATGCTCTTCGATTTTTTGATCTTGATCTTTCTTTGATTTTAAAAATTTCTCCATAAAATATGATGTCGAATTAGACGGCACCTTTGAATTAGCAATTACTTTTTCTTCATTTGGATTTATCTCGACAGCTTTGATGTTTATTGGAATAGGTTTTATTTCATTGATATTGACTCGTTTCTTTTCAGGTGATCTCATGATTTGGATTTCGTTAAAATTCGGATCCTTAGGTTTTTTATTTTCTTTCTTCATTTTAAGTCTATTCATTAAGTCTTGACGTTGTGCTTCGATGTCAGCTAACTGCTTCTTGATTTCCTCATTTTCATCCTCATCAGAAGAAAGTTTAGAGTATGGGTCATCATCTATTATGTGTCTTGGGTCATTCATAATTCAAATACAGCTTAGTTGTCTAGTCCATACACAAATGGATATGGTTATCTTAGATATTTTTAGTAATTTGTAGATGCCTGAATTGAATCAAATAAATAAAAAACAACATTTATAAACCATAGCAAACTTTACAATCTAATGTTCTTATATCCACTTTTAAGTTGACGCGTCTTAGAATATTTAGAATAAAAAGGCGATATTACGTGAGGAAATATTACAATGGCTATTAGTTCTTTTATATTAATATAAAGATTGTGTATATATGAATATATATTTACTTTGAGGAATCCTCTTTGTTTAAAAATGAGAAGCCAGAGAATTTTGCTTTCTTTTTGTCAGATTCATCTGATTCTGAGCCAGAATTACGCTTCTTGCCTTCTACTTCTGGATCAGAAGAGTCTTGTGAAGTTGAATTTTTTACAATATTATTTTTATCAGAAAATAAAGTGAATGCAGAATTGGTATTTGGTGTTGAGATCAAGCTACTAGAAAAATCTTGCTTTGTGGTAAAAGGATTAGCACCAAAGGAAAAAGTGGGTTTCATACCTCGAGTTGCTGCTGGAGTGTTTATACTTCGTTGAGAAGTAAATGGATTTTCCATTACTGGTGGTGAGAAACTAAAAGATGATGTCAGAGCAAGTTGGGTTGAATTTTTTAATTGATCAGCCTTAGCATCTTCAACAACAACATCAACATCATCATTTTTATTTTCGCTGTTAGCATTTATTAATGGGTTATTTAAATTAGAAACAGGAGTTGGAGTTACGGTTTTGTTTGATTCTGTTGGCGTGTTAAACTCTGGGTTTAATTTTATGTTAATGTCAGATGAAACACGTTCTTGATTATCTTCTGTCGTTTTTCCAGTAACTTCTAAATTGGTTTGTGTTTTAATTTTCTCTTCTGTAATAGGTAAATGATCGTTATTGGTTTGAACCACAGGGGTAGTCTCTTTTTCATAATTATCAGTATTTGCTAAAACAGCGCTGTTTTTTGAATCTTTTAATTTATCTTCTAGATCTTTAATAGTTTGGATTTTGGAGTCGATTATACTTTGTGCTTCAGATAGGTCTGATTTCAATTTAGAAATTTGATCATTTAACTCATTTTGCTCTTCTTTTGATGTATGCAGTCTTGTATTCGCTTGCTTTTTCAGTCTATTGAAACGATCTATGTTTTCTTCGTTCTCTTTTGTCTTCAATTCAAATTTTTCCTGTAGATCTTTCTCAATATTAAGATGTTCTTTAATTTTAGTCTCTAATTCATTATAGTTTTTTTGTAGTAAAGACAATTCTTCAGATTTTGATGAAACAGTCTCATTATATTCTTGAATTGAATTATTTAATTGTTCAACATTTTTACTTAAATTTTCTTCTAATTCCTTAGCAGATATTAATTTCTGTTCTAGTTCATTCTTTGAGGATTTCAAATCTGAAACTTCGATATCTTTCTTGGAAATAATATCAGACAGTTTTGTTAGCTCCTCTAAATTCTTTGTATTCCCTTCAATTTCTTCCTTTGCCAACTTTAATTCTTTTTGAACTGTTTTGTATTCACTAAACAGTAAATTGAAGTCTTTCTTTAACGTGTCTGGACCTTCCGTTGAATTTTTCATCTCTTGGAATGATGGTATATCATTTTGGGACAAGCTATCATCATTGACGTGGTCAAAAATTGAAGTTTTTGATTCATTTACTGTTAAAACAGATACAGTGTTACATGAAGGGCTTCTTTCTAAAGTATTCACATCTGTATTAGAATTCTCTAAGTATACTAAATCTTTAGATGGTGAATTTGATTCAATTTTATTATCATTCGCCTGTTCAGCTTTTTTCAAATTAGTTGAAAAAATGTCAAATTTATTCTGATACCATTCAAGTTCATTATTTTTAGTATCAATAAAAGACTGGTACTCTTCTTCTTTTTCTTTTAAAATATTTGAAAAATTTGAATTCAAAGATTCTAATTCAGCAATTTTTGCAGTTACTAATTTTTTGTAATCAGCACTTTGCAGATCAGTTTGGATTTGTAGTGTCTCGTAAGCAAGAACTTTTAATCTCAATTGGTCCTTATCTAGTTTAATATTATCTATGGATAAGCTTTGTTCTTCCTTCACTGCTAGTAATTCATCATACTTCATCTTTGTAATCTTCATGTCATGAGAAACATTTAATAATAATGTTTGGCAGTTGACAAAATTATCAGTAGTCGATTTTAATTTTTCATCCTTATTTTGTATTACATCTTCTAAACTTTTAATAGTAGATATTAAGTTTTCATTATTACTTTTAATACAATCATATTTGTCTTGTAATTGATTTAATTTTTCCTCTAAGACGAGCTTAGATTGAATTGCAACCTCTTTTTCGGTATTTAAAGCAGCATTCTTTTGATATAACGTATCTATTTCATTTGAATTCATAGTGATAATATTGGTGGCACGTTTTGTGAATTCGGGAATATTATTTTCTAATTCAGATAAAATGATGTTATCACAGATTTGGTTCGATACGTCATTCGTTGATGTATTTTGAGTTAAATCATTACTGCGATTAATTTGGTTCTTAACAGATTCAGTTTCCTTTAATTCTATTATTTTTAACTTCAAGTTATCATTTTCTTCAATAACTTTTAAAAGTTCTTCCTTTGCTTGATCAAATATTTCAGAATTTTCTGATTCCCATTTAGTTCTTAATTCATTTTCTTGGTTTTCCATCTTCTTTGTTAACGAACGGACTGTTCTGATTAGATCCATATTTTTTTCTTGTAAAGAAATTATACTTTTAAACTTGACTAATCTAGTGGATATTATACCCTGTGAATTATAAAAGTCTTTTAATTCTGATTTATCAGTTTTTGATTGAACTCTTTTCATGAATTTAATTTCATCTTTACTTAAAATACCATATTTGTCATTAGTTACACTTTGGCTTAATAAGAAAAATTGTAACTGATTTACTAAATCTTTATTTTCTTGAATTATTGTATTATTTTGTTCTTTATAAGTTTCAATTTGTTTAGTAAAAATATCTTTTTCATTTTGTAAATGTTTACAGGTTGTCTCCAAATTTTCTGAAATATTTTTTTCCTTAGACAATGTAAACTCTAAAGATTGTATTCTATCATGTTGTTCATTAATTAATGGAGCATGGTGTTCAAGTTCGTTTATTAATTTTTCTAATTTATCTTGTAATAAATCTTTTTGATCTTTTAATTTTCTAATTTCTCTTTTCAATATAATAAAATCACAGAAATCATCAGCAGATATTTTTGTAATTCCTGCTTCATTTTGAAATTCATTAACAGTACTCTTTAAACGTACAATTTCAAGATTATTTTCTTTTATTTTTTCATCGTTAATTAATATTTTATTTTTCAAACTTTGATATTCATCCTTATCGATTGTAATAGAATCAGATTGATCATTAAAATTTTGATTAATATTATTACCGATATTGTTGTTTTTATAA
The DNA here is from genome assembly GCA_030573835.1 of Tetrapisispora taiwanensis (nom. inval.). Classification (NCBI taxonomy): domain Eukaryota; kingdom Fungi; phylum Ascomycota; class Saccharomycetes; order Saccharomycetales; family Saccharomycetaceae; genus Tetrapisispora; species Tetrapisispora taiwanensis (nom. inval.). Next base: position 30,657 of record JAJMDZ010000055.1, on the reverse strand, counting down.
TATTCAATTTCTTCTTTATATTCTTCGATTAAAGTGTCTCTACCTTTTATTATTTCATCTTTAACATTTGTTTCATCTTCTAATAAATTTTCAAGATGTGTTATCTCAGTAATTTTTCCCTTTAATGTAGCATTAGCTTCATCATAACCTTTTAATAATTTTTGATACTTTGTATTTGAAATTAATAAATTATTTTCTAAATCAGATACTTTTTTCAATTGATCATTATTTTCATTATTAATTTTTTCAATTAAATATGATTCATTTTCCTTTAATGTTGATATATCAATATTTAATTCCTTATTTTTAAATAGTAATGATTGATTTTCAATTGAAATTTTTTCAAATTTTAAATTTGAATTTGTTTCGATTTCTTTTAACTTATTTAATTCATTCTCTAATGCATTGATTTTATCTTGTAATTGATTGTTTTCAATAGATTTATCAGCTTTATTAACTTGTCGTATATCAATTGGATTCATTTTAATTTGTAATTGTTTTAGGGTATCTTCATTCAACTTTATTAAGTCTGCAGTAGGAACATTATAAAAGGAAGATAATTGAAATAGATCATTGTCATTAACCATTGTGATGTCGTTTAACAAAGCTAATTATTTTTAGTTTGATTCGATACATAAAAAAAAACCTAGAGAAAAAAAAAGGAATTAAAACAATTGGCTAATATATAAATATACATTATATAACTGTAATAGTTGAAATAATTATTCAATTATTCAATATAATTCATTGTTTGCCTTTTACTTACCTAGTTAGTTTGTTATGGTTATTATGCATTTTCTTTTTCAAAAATTCAGTTATTCTGAAATTAATTTATTTTTCCAAAAAATTCAATATTCAAAATGAATAACCCGGATTATACAAATTTTTTGAAAAAAAAAATATTAAATATGTGACTGTTCTAAACCCAAACATTTTATTCAAACATCCAGACATTCATTTTTTAAATTTCCAAATTATTTTTTCGATTTTCAAAATTGTAATCCGTTCGCTTCACTCTGATTACAATTACATTATTGAAAGCGAGTTGTCCATAATCAACCTTTGAATAGTGTACTGAAATTTAAGATTAATATTGAGATTACAATGTCTCTACTTGCAGGTCATCGGATTTTGATAATAATACAATCTATGTTTTAGATCATGTTATTATCTCTGTCTAAGAGTTAGACAGAAGTCTGTCTAGCTCTCCTTCTAAAATGTTGAAAAATAGATAGCCTCCCAACCTAATCACAAATACTCATTTTTTACTGTATCTTCTCTTGCAGTGTATTTATTTTTTAACTGATTTGGTTGAAATCTATGTATATGATTTTAAGCTTAACTATGATAAATTCACTAAGTTCCATACTAATCAATTTAACAATTATTATTGATTTCAACTAAATCACTCATACAAACATACTTTTTTCAATTATTTAATTATATAGCCTCTTTACTACTAACTAACTAGAACAACAAGCCATCTTAATCAAATGCTATATACTCTCCCCCACGGAATCTTTAGTCTATTCTGTTTCTAGAACACAATACAATACATTAAACGCTATACATAATAATATACATATTGTTTTTCTTACTATCTCTATGCTTGTCTCGGAGCACGTCTTCATATTTTATTTTTTTTTGAAATTTGCGATGAGTTTGAAAAATTTACTACCAAGATAGTTGAAATATTGAAAAATATCATAATAATTAAATAGTAAAATACATAATTAATATTATCTTTCACTAATGAAAACTTCTTTAAAATTTAAAGTTAATCTACTAATAAATATTATAATCTCTCTCTAAGAATTAATTTCATTAACCGTCTAAACTAACACTAATTTTTTTTTCCCTCTCTTTAAATTTTTTTTTGTTAGGTAAAACTTTCGTCTTCTCGACCTGATGAACTTTTCACTTACCAACAATTTAATCTCTTACTATTACTTTTCAATTTTTTTCAAGTTTTCACTTTCTTGTTCTATTACAATTAGTATTATATATCGATATTTTGATTAATTACTTTATTTTATATAGATATATTAATATTTGTATATTTAAAATACAGTTTTTTTTATAATTCATAATAAAGAGAACCAGAAGAAACCAACAATAAAGATGCAAATGTATGTGGATATAAATTGTTTTGGATGTTTTGAATAGATATTTTAGAAACAAATGATTCTTAAGAAACCATAATTGAGATAATGAAATATAGATGTGGGGTGGATTATGGAGTTTTAAACTAATGACAACGAAAGCATGCATATCTAGATGTGTGTGTTAACAAGACTTGAATATTGGATTATGTATAGTTTGTTGATGTCAAAAAATGGTCTGATTAGTAATTGTGTAAGAATCATAGTATCAGAAACGTTATTACATTTAGGAATGATTAGGAGTAATGTATTATCTTTATATAAATGGATACGAAATGTGATAGATGAGGGTAAAAGTGAGAACGGGAAAGAGTTTGGTTGGGATTAGGATTGGGATTCGAATTAATATTGGGATTGGGTTTTGGAATGGCAATCCGTGAGGGGAAATAAGAAAATCTATTGCATTGAGTATGCTATTGAAGGTAAAAGTGAAAATAAACATTTTTTGAATGATAATAATATTTTTCATATTATATTTACTAATTACAAAGATTACAAGGTCAAGACCATTGTTTGAACATTTTTCGATACAAATACAAGTAATCCATTTCATTGATCAGTTAATTCATAGATATGATATGTTTAATTTAGAAGACTCTAAAATATATTCATTGTTGCCATTTAGAGTTGACTACAATCAAGAAAAAGTTTCATATATCTTTCAAGACTAAATTATTTTAAATATGATTTTTTACTAACATTTTTTGCAACAATACGTTTATTTCTAAATTATATTGTTACTTGTATTTTAACAGTTTTGTTAAGACTTTAACTGGTAAGACTATTACCTTAGAAGTTGAATCTTCTGATACTATTGACAATGTTAAGTCTAAGATTCAAGACAAAGAAGGTATCCCACCAGATCAACAAAGATTAATCTTTGCTGGTAAGCAATTAGAAGATGGTAGAACTTTATCTGACTACAACATTCAAAAGGAATCCACTCTGCATTTAGTCTTAAGATTAAGAGGTGGTATCATTGAACCATCTTTAAAAGCTTTAGCTTCTAAATACAACTGTGATAAATCTGTTTGCCGTAAATGTTACGCCAGATTACCACCAAGAGCTACTAACTGTAGAAAGAGAAAGTGTGGTCACACCAACCAATTAAGACCAAAGAAGAAGTTAAAATAGTCGCATTGTTTTACAATATTGCTATTTTCTTCATACACTATTATATTTTATATTAAAACAACTATATGTATACATAATAAATTTTATGTAAATAATGTTACTTTAATTTAAATCATTTAAATCATATATCTTTTTTCATGTTTTTTATTTAGTTATAAATTGTAATTATTGATATATTCAAGATAAATTCTGTTAAAAATTTATCATCAATCGGATCTTAATTTATTATTATTATCATTAGTAGTATTAAATTATGTCTATAATTTTTAAAAAATGTATATAATAATATATTTACAGTATATGGAAACATTTTATTATGCTTCAATGCAATTGTTCATATTTTAGCTTTTTGAATCTGTAATAATTATTATTTATGCTGTTGGCCAACGATTGTAATATGATAAGTGGGTTGTATGAATTTATTAGTGTAAAGTATCCGGTTTATTTTGAAATTGTTTTAAAATATTTTTTAGTTCAACTCTTTTAATAGGTTTAGCCAAAAATGCATTCATACCTGAATCTTCACACTCTTTTTTGTTGCTATCATCAGCAAACGCAGTTAATGCGACAATTGGATAAGGGTAATTTAGCTCTTTACGAATTACCCTTGTAGCAGTTAGCCCATCAACTCTAGGCATTTGGATATCCATGAATATTAAATCGAATTTTTGATTTAATGCTGCTTTCTCTTTAACAATATCGATAGCTTCTTGACCATCTACCGCATATTCAATGCTTTTGATTTTTTCTAATTTAAGTAAACGCTTTATGACTTCTTGATTAACCCTATTATCTTCTACTACCAGAACCTCATACGTATCGGTATCAGCATCATTGGTATCAGAATCAGTAATATTTTCTTGAACTGTAGAAATTGTTAGATTCTTTTTTATTGTTTCTCCCTTATCTTTATTTGATAACTCAGACTTCTTTGGTACATTATTCTTAGTTGACAATGTTATGCTTGTGTTCGATTTGTTTAAGTTAAAACTAACTTTTCTGTTCTTCTTACTATTAAGGTTAAATTCATCTTCAAACTGTTTTTCAGCTTCATTGAATATTAATTCCCTATTTTGAAGTAGCGGCACAGTAAATGTAAATTTACTACCAACTCCAGTTGTGGAATCCAGTTCCATTGTACCATGCATAATAGTGGCAAGTTGTCTACAAATAGATAGACCCAAACCAGTACCACCATACTGTCTTGATAAAGTTTGATCACCTTGGACAAACGGTTCAAACACAGATTTTTGTAAACTTGGTGATATACCAGGACCAGTATCTTCAACTTCAACAGCAACAACCCATTGTTTCGGTTGACCAATAGGGGAGCCGATTGGTATTTCACCAGGATAATTTTTATTAGCATAATATGTCCCAATAATATTTTTTTCGGAAGAATCAGAATTTGTTGAGACTACAGAGTTGTTTTCAGATGAATTTTCAGCTAAATTGTCAACGCTGTCACTTTTTTCAAGGGTAGAACTTGAATCTGAAATTTCTGATCTTGCTGGTTCTTTTATATCTTCGTTACAAATCTTAAAGCCAGAAACATCTTTTATGTAAACTTTATCATAATTATTTAATTTACTTTTTTCTTCATCGTACTCACCCAATAATTTTATTCTAACATTAACATTGCCATCAATCGGTGTAAATTTTAAAGCGTTTGATACCAAATTCATAATCACTTGTATGATACGATTACTATCACCAAAGAAAACTATAGTACGAATGATATCTGGTGATATTAAGATTGAGAAGTTAACACCTTGATCTCTTGCTATTTTTCCGAAGATTGATTTAATTTGTAAAGCGATGTCATGAACGCAGAAATCAACCTTTTCTAATTTTGTCTTTTGTAATACATTTTTAGAGAATGTTAATAGCTCAGTCAATATATTCAATAGTAATTCACCAGATCGATAGATTAATTTCAAACTTCCTTGTAGTTTTTCATTATCGTCTTCTTCTAGTGCGATAGCTGTCATACCTAAAATACCGTTTAATGGAGTTCTTAATTCATGTGATATATTTGCGATAAAAACTGTTTTTGCTTCATTAGTTGCTTCAGCAACAATCTTGGCAGCTTCTAACTGTTTGGTTCTTGCTTTTACTCTATCTTCCAGTAAATTAGAATGTTCATCTAGCGAGTCAGCCATTATATTGAAAGTCTCTTTTAATTCGGATAGCTCATCAGTTACATATTTGTTTTTAATTGGAACTCTCACTGACCTTAACATATCTCCTGAAAGATTTTCATCAAAAGAGGTTGAAGATGATTCAAACTTACCAAATAATCTTTTAATAAGTGACTTTTTTGATTTAGGTTTGATATTTTCAAATTTTTCATTATCTAAATTTAATCCTTCACTAAGGTTTTCAAAATTATGGAGACTAGCTTGTGAACTCATTTTTTCTTGACTAAATGCATCACTTAAATATTCCTGATATGGATTCACGCCACGACCTCTTGCAATCAATTCTGTTGCCTCTTTCAATTTAATAATAGGTTTCACTACATAATATGACATAATAAAGATAAGAGCACACACAACAACAGCAATCGCTACCACTGTACCAGATATGATTTTTGTAAGTTTAATAGTGGATGACATAAATTCAGATTCCGGTTGTGAAATAATAGCAACCCAATTTGTTAATGAGAAAGTCAATGGAGAATAACCTAAAGCAACTAAACTACTATAAAAAAACTTAGTCTTCGCCACTGAATTTGAAACATCATTCACAAATGCATCATATATAAATGTATTGTTCTTTAAAGGGTAAACATTATCAATAATACTTTCATCAGAACCATAAGGTGGTAAAACGAAATGATAACCGTCTGCATGGGATGTTGAATTTGTATAGACGGCAGAGATTATCGCTACATTAGAATTTTCCAAAGCAGTAGTATCGTTAAAAACCGATTCGATAGTGGAGGCACTCGATATAACAGTGATATACCCATAAACCCTCGAATCAGATAATACAATGGAGGGATTAGCAAAAATAGGTAATGAAATTGAAAGGAAATAAGTACTTGCGTTAAGCACTGGATCTGTAAGAAATCCGACTGTACCAATGGATGCTGGTAATTTAGAATCACTGTTTAATGGAGTTAGGCGTTCTATGACATCATTTTGGAGATATATACCTGTGCTATTGTTTGATATATTTAAAACTTCATTAAATTCTGTATCATAAAGACTTGCTCTGCAAAATATCGAGGAAGAAGAAAGAAAATTATTTATGGTATCATAACTTTCAGTCCAATTATCATCTGTATTATTACCTGAAAAATAACGAACTAAAGCATCAGATAAAACTTCATTATTACTGAACCATATACTTTGATAATAAAGATAATTTAGTGATTGATCTAGTTGTGATGACTTTAATTGTGCAGCAATCAATAATTGTTCTGCTCTTAAATTTTTATAATTATTGGTAAAATAAACACCAGTACTAATAGATAAAATTAATAAAGATATAATAGTCACTAATACACATAAAGTAATTAACTGTGCCCTCAAATGTATGGGGTATGGTGGATGTGTAAATGCTAATAATCTTTTTAAATTCATATTATATTAGATGCATGCAAAGAGGGTATTTGTTTATTTAATCTTGTTGTTGTTTCTGAATTTTTTTATATTAAACTTATGAAATGTTAATAGTTGTTACTATAATATATGCAAAAATGTTAAAATACAAGTGAAGTAACGAAAGGTATTCCAATTATAATTTTTGTTGTATTTCTAGAAATGTAACTATTTTGATTTTATTCTTTTTTCACTGACGTGTAGCTTCTAAAAATATTTCAATCAATATGTTTCAAATCGGTGTTATTTCGACTGCTTCTCTTTTAAGTAGTAATATCGGTAGCAGCTCTGTCAGTTTAAATATTTACTCGCAATATAAGTATACCTATAGATCTAATATCAAAGAAGTATTTAACTCTAAATATCACATCTTGTATGTTTTTGGTTTGTTATTATTTCTTTTTTATTTTAAATTTGCATGCACATTTCTGTGTTCTTTTCGCAACAGCAAGCCGCAACCGATGCCTTAAAAGTTTTCATTTATTTCGTAGAAAGGGTAGTAGAAATACCGATGTCGAATACATTCTTGCTCTTCCCAGCTTTTAGAGATATCGTTCGTTAACTCATCACTTCTATAATATATAAAACTTTCTGGAAATAAGTACAATGAATACTTATCATTCAAGGTATTATAAGAGATCAGAATATTTCCTTTATTTCTATCTATAAAATTTAATAAAATTGTATATATAAATAATTTAATCGGTGTACAATGTTCTTTAGATAAAGAGATCATTAGTGAATTGATTAATGGAACTTATTCAAAGATCAAGAAATTTATTGACAAATGACGTTATCAATTAATCTGACAACTGTTTCCTTATTAGCTCGATCAGTGACGTAAACAGCACAACTAATGATGATTTTATTAGTAACATCTTCGGTTGTGATGGTATCTAATTCATTTAGATCATTCCATTTAGCGAATGATAAATAATCAACTTTGAAATCGTTTGAATCCATTGCTGGTTTCCATACATTAAAAACTGTATAACTAATTTGTTCATGTGTTAATGTTTCACCATCTTTTAAATTCTTTAACTTTTCAGAAGCTTCATTTAAACCTTTGTATAGCGAAGTAGAAAGTTTCAAAGACTCATCACATAAATATTTGTTTCTACTGCTTAATGCCAACCCTTCAGCATTTCTAACAATTGGAACTAAAACTAATTGAGTGTTCATGAATAATTCAGTTGTCATAACCTCTAATACCTTATATTGTTGAATATCTTTCTGTCCAAAATAAGCAAAATCAGGAGAAACTATATTTAATAATTTCATTACTACTGTAGCAACACCACGGAAGAAATTAGGTCTTGTCTTACCTTCTAACATTTCACTTATACCTAAAACTGTTACGAAAGGACCAGTTTGTTTGTTTACATCTAATGGTATACCGTGTGGGTACATCTCGTTGGCACTTGGAGCAAATAATGCATCAACACCTAAAGATTCTAAAAGTTTAATATCATTTTCCATTGTTCTTGGGTATTGATCTAAATCTTCGGTTGGAGCAAATTGGGCTGGGTTCACAAATATACTAACAACTGTTATATCATTATTTCGTTTTGATTGTTTGATTAGTTGAGAATGTCCCTCATGTAAACATCCCATTGTAGGTACAAACCCAATAGACTTTTCTCTACGATCACCAATTTCAAATTTACGCCAATGCACTAAATCTTTGACTTTGTTGAATACTTTCATTATTGTAAGGTTCTTTTATTCTTGAAGTTTTTATACCTTTTGATTAATTGATTTGTTGAATATACATATACGTATCTATATGTGTATATATATAATCAGTAATATACAATAATACATTTCCTCTTGAATGTCAATTTCTTAAACTACTCTCTCTACTCACCGATCTATTCAATGGAATTTGCTGCTACGGAATAGTTGAAGCAATACAGGTATTCTTTAGCTTTAAGCTAAAAAGTATATAAAAGAGAACAAAGTAAATTATTAAATTATCAATTAGAGATATATTAGAAATACATTATGTATTACTTAAATAAATAATTATTTTTAATGTTGATATCAATTTTTTACTAATTTATTAATAAATAAAGCTTCTAATAATCGAAGATTTTGAGGAAATAACCTCTTTCTTAATAAATCCTGTTGTGATAACTTAAAAACGTATATTTTGAAAATTATTTTAGTAATAGTTTTTGAAACAGGATAAATAGAAGTTATTGAAAAAATATAACTGTAAATAATGTTTATTTGGGTTTTTATATGCAAGTCATGACTTGTTTGTAATATTTTTAAAAATTTAATTAAATTATAAGTCCGATTAATTTTATCTATATTAATGTTGTTTTTTGAATTAAATATGAGAATTATTGCAAAGGTTGTAATAATCTATGAAGTTTGAAAATTTATATGTTTGTGTGTTTGTTTGTTTTTTATTAAGATTAAAAACTTTTGTTCCAATTATTATTTATTTATTAGAATCGTCGTATTTCAATCTTGATTTTATAATTATTCTAATGTTTTTTAAATGCTATTATTTGTATGGGTATTTAAATCTTAAACCCTTATGTCTATTACTTTTTAATGTTTTTATAATACATTTTACGGATTAATGGATGGTGTTCCTTCAAATCCTTATTCTTATTAGTAGAGTATTCCATGTATGCCATATCTTCGCCACCAGCAAGACCTGCTAAAGAGCCTTCACCTCTATGAGTCTTTGCTTTAGCCTTCTTATGAGCATTACCACCACGACCAATCGTATTATCAGCATCATCACCAATTTCCAGACCAGCTGCTTCTTCATTCTTTAATAATACTTCTTGTAATAATTCTCTACGTTCCCTCGCAGATGCATATGCTAAGTTTGGTAATAATTCCATACCGTGTAAATGAGTGATTACTTTGAATGCATAACCTTGATCTACTAAAAATGCTTGTCTCTTAGTAGAGTAATACATTTCTTGGGTATCTTTAGAGACTAAAGAGTAAAAGAACGCATTGAAACCTTCATCATTACGTCTCTTAGCTCTTAAAATTCTACCTAAACGTTGGGCTTCTTGACGACGAGAACCATAATGAGATGATATTTGAATTAGACAAGTAGCTTCAGGTAAATCGATAGATGTGTCACCAACTTTAGATAAGAAAATAGTATTAATTTGATCATTATATTGGAAATTTTGTAAAATATTCATACGTTCTTGTTGAGGAGTAGAACCATAAATAAACGGTTTACCTAACTTCAAAGCATATTCTTGTAAAGCATAAACATTGTCAGAAAAAACAATGATCTTATCACCTCTACGTTCATGATATTGGATCAAAAATTGACAAGCTTGGAATTTAGTTGGATTCATAATATATAGTAACATTCTTTTTCTTGCACTTTCTCTTAAGTATTCTTGATAGAATTCTGCAGTCATAGGACACCAAACTTCAGCACATTGAACATTGGCAATATGACCTTTTTGTGAAAGTTCCATCCAATTGGCTTCGTATAATTTTGGACCAATTAAAAAATTCAAATCACTAATTTTGTCATCTTCTCTAACTAAAGTGGCAGTTAAGCCTAACTTAGCATGAGCAGCAATAGCGGTAACAACTCTACGGAACATAGCAGCTGGAACGACATGAACTTCATCTAAAATAATAAAACCCCATTCTCTACCAGTTAAAAAGTCCATGACCTTTTGAGAATCATGAGATCTATTTCTTGTATTTGCAACCATAGAATAAGTAGATACAACTAAACCAGATTCAGTTTGGAACATTTCTTTGTTATCGGAAGTAAAAACGGCACAGTTTTCTGGTTGCAGGGTACACCATTGTAAAAATTGTTGTCTCCATTGCATAACACTAACAGATGATGTACATAAAACAATGACAGATTTTTTGATAGTACAAGCTGCAGTGATACCGACTAATGTTTTACCGGCACCACATGGAAGAACGATAATACCACTTCTAGCACGACCATTACCGAACATCTTACTTAATGACTTTTCTTGGTAAGGTCTAATTTGTGTGGATGGTTTTAAATCGATATCTAAATCAGGATTTCTGTTATCATTTCTGAAATCATATTCTTCTAAAACTGGATAATCAATTTCTTGACATCTTCTTTTAACCAATTCAACGGATTGATTTGCAATTTCGAAAGCGTGAACAGCATCAAGATCATCGTCGTCTTCTTCTAACTCGTTATCACCACCAACAACCGCACTGAATACTGCTTCAACATCATTTGGATTTACATTCTTTTCTGGATTGTTATTCTTTCCTGATTTTTGTGAAGTATTTGATACTTGTTGGTTTTGATCAGTATCTATTCTTAAAGGACCGATGATTGAATCCTTTAATAACATTTGTAGAATATCAGCTTGTGATGTTTCAACAAAGTATCTATTATGTTTAATAACTAATTTTACTTTACCATATGATACGGTAGCACTTTTAATGAAATTAACAATGGAAGGAGCTACTGGAACTTTTGATAGTCTATCTAAAACTGAAATAATATCATCTGTTTCTAAACCAACTGAAACAGCAGCATATAAAGAGTATGCGGTGATTCTGTATTCATGGATATGTGAAGGTCTACTAACAGGTTCTGCGATTGTGACTAAGAAATCTTGAGCTTGTTCAGCTAATGGGGAAAAACTTTCTAAAATAATTCTACCATCACTTGGCGAAATCCAAATAGGTCTAGAAGCATGATCAGGTCTTAATTTCAAATAACTGAAATCATGACTTCTAAACATTGCTGAAACAGCATCGGGTTGGAAATCAGCTGGCATGTCTGTATTGTTACCATACAAAAAATTTTGATCTTTTGCTGCTAATCTACCAATTGTACCAGAGTTATTAGTTTTTTTGGATCTTCCCCTCTTTGCAGTGTTATTTCTTTGTCTCATTCTTGACGTAGGAGGACGAGATACTGAATCATCATAATCTGCATCATTAGTATCATCTTGTTGGATAACATCATTATCAGCAATGTCATTATTTCCATTATCAGAAACATTATCATCAGTTGCATCAGATTCTGAATCAGAAAAGAAAGATTGACTCATAGCTGGAAAGTTCGTAACTTTTTCCTCAGATTTAACCTCATCATCTTGAACACTAGTCATTTTTTAAATATTTATATTTGTATTGTGGATTTTATATTTTGTATTTGGTTTAATAATAATAATATATATATTTGTATGTTTGTAAATTTTTTTATTTCTTTTGTTTTTTTGTTATTAATAACTGTATTTATAATAATTTGTAATAAAAAAAAATATCAATAGTACTCTTTAAATAAAAAGTTAGAACTCCAATCACTAGAATGATGATGTAACCAAGAGAATAGAAACCAACTCAATATCTTGATTCTTTTTATAATTTGAAAAGAACGGTTTCTTTAAAATGAATTAATATAAAAGGTAATAATTAACTATGAATTTAAATAAATAAATCGTAAATATAATAAAATATAAAACATAATGAAATATATTTAAAAACTAAACATCTCATTAATAATCACCCTCAAATTTCTTAATTATATAAATTTTCATCATTTTACATTTTTTCGAAAAATTTAAACCTTGAATTAAGAAATTAGAAGACCAACGTATGTAATGACGACGATATCAACAGAATAAATTATTTATTTATATATGAAAGATGACATAATAGATTAAAATTTAATATTGATTACAATGAAGAGATCAAAGATTGTTGATAAATAGTTATATGTTGTCTAATGTATATATATATATATATATTATATGTTTTAAAAGTAGTTGTTCTTTTATTAGTATATTAAAATTTTGATAACATTGGTTTCCCTTCACCGACTCTTTTTCTTAATAAGTTACTAAAACTATCATTGAAAAGTTGGTCTCTTTGTTTTAAGTTTAATGATTTAGATATTCTAACCTCTTTAGAGATTTTATTAGCAATAATCTCTTTAATAGTTTCATTAATTATATTAATAACTGTATCTGGCAATTCTAAATTTAATAGATGATCACCATTTTTAACCACTATTTCCTTATAATTTGGTACTCTATCTTTAATTATATCAAAATTTTCCTTTGGCGCCCATTTTGCTATATCACCATTGATTCCAATAACTTGAGTTTTAATATTTTTTAAATTTTCGATTAGCCAAACTGCTCCAGGGTTAAGTGTAAAATAACATAATAGTTCTTGTTCTTTTCTAATTTTTCTATTAATTGTTCCATCAGAATTTATTATTTTCTCTGTTTCAATAAAATTTTCTAATATTTCAGGCTTAAGCTTAGTAAAAAAACTTCTCTTTTTCATGAATTCTTCATATTCAACAATATCTTTAAATTTATCCTTTATTTTATAATTTAAAGCTTTATAAAAACTGTTATTCATTTTAGTAAAGCCTTCCTTATTTGGAATCAATGGTTGCAAAACAACAGGTTCTATACATAATATCAAATCAAATAAATATGGATTTAAGACCCCTGTGAATAGAGATTGATGAGCACCCATTGAATGGCCGATAATTACATTTACGTACCTAGACTCGTCATCTTTCTCAGGAGTTAAAAATTCATGTTCAGCAATTTTACAAATATCTCTAGCTCCATCAGTCCAAACATATCCTACCCCCAATTTACCTTCATTCGCCACAGCAGAATCACCGTGTGTAACTTGATCCACAGTAATAACTTTATTAATGGTAATAGAAAAATCTCTGTCATCAATTAATCTTGTCAAATAATATTCCCAAACATGCCTATTCATACCACTGCCATGTAAAAAAATTATATTCAATTTGTAAATTGCATCCTTATTTTGTAAATCTGGTTTAATTGTAAATAAATCATATATTAATTGTAGCCTATCAATTTCTGGTGATATAGTGGCATTTTTTTGAAATCTTGGATGTACAGCTTCAATGGATCTAGTTTCACAATTAAACTTCTTCTTATATTCATGTGTCATCTCTCTAACTGTTTTATTTAAAAAAGTTTCTTTTTAACTTATTATTTTATTATATGCGCAATGGTCAATATTTGAGTCGTCTCGATTTGCGATTTTAAATAAAATTCACAAATGATCGTCTAATACATATATTATAACTCTAATCATTTCATTAATCTGTATATTATGTTAGTGTTTGTTTTGCAAAATGTACCTCTATTTATATCTATTTTTTGGAAAGTGTCGTTGTAATTCAGTTGGTCATTCTTTTATTATTGGGGATTTATCAGTGTCGTTCGGAGTTAATAAAAAACAACCGAAATTTCAATCATATAAGAAGTTCATCGATATCAAACGATGAGAAGATATTCAAATCCATTCTTTAAATAAAACTATTAAAAATTCAATTTATAGATTAAGTTTAAAGTCTATTTATTAAATATTAATATTAAGTGATGTAATGGTTACAGAAGTTATATAAATTTGTTAGGTTAGGAGGGAGAGATCTGGAGGATACTACTGAATATTGAAGTTTGTTTTAAAAAAAAGTTTTTCTAAAATTTTGTCTGTTAATGATAATAATGGTAGATATCATCCAAATTCGTCATTGAATGATTAAGATCTATTTATTAATATTCACTAGATTATAAGTTTAACAATCTTAGTGTGTTTTTAACGCTTTATCTCTCTCCAACCTACGTGTATGAGGGGAGGTATATTTATTTTTCATTTTCTAAAAGAAAGTAAAATACAATGTCTTATGATGAATTTTACAGAATATCTTAATGTGTGATTGTTAGTGCAATGTTTAAATTAAATGATGAAGTTAAAAATCAAGACTCCAATGATGTCTCTTGATCTTCGATATCAGTTTGGACATCATCATATTCCATTTCTATGTCAGTAGAATCATTTCCAATCTCTATCTTTGGTTTTGGATTCAATTTACTTATATTATGGGATGGCTTAATTACTGTGGTATCTGTACCATCGTCGATTCTATTTCTACCTCGTAGTTCGGGTTTTTGTAATTTATGAGGATTAAAAATTTCAAACGTTTGTGAACTACTCTTTTTAGGTGATGATAAAGACATTAAAGTCTCAACAGCTTCATCTTCTTGTACAGCAGGAGTTTCCTTTATTGGTGAACTTGACCTTTGATTCCATTTTAATGGCGATACAGGTGGTTTATCAATTTCATTACTAGATTTCTTTGGGCTTGAAATAGCTTTCAAAAATGCAGTATGGGCTGAGTTAGAATTGACATTTTTAATTAAATCTTTATTATCCAACTTAGAATTTTTATGGTTATGAATATTAAATTTGGCTATACGACCACCTTCTTCGATATCATTGTCACTATCACTGTTATCATTTGCATAGATATTATTGTAAACACTTAATCTTCTTTGCGCTTCTAATTTAATTGTATCATCAGAATGAAGTAAGTTTTTACCTTTATGTGATTCATTTTCTAATTCGGAGAATGTTTTCTCTGTCCAACCATTTTGCAATTTAACAAGGGCATAATTTAATCTTGTCTTTAAATTATTAGATATCTCTCTTATTGGTTTATCATTTTCCTTATAAATACCAGGAGATTTTAATTTTGGTGAAGATGGAGATAAAAATACTTCATTATGTCTTGATTTCGGAGTTGTTGGTGGAAATAGTTTAATTTTAGAGCTTGGTGATTTCGGTATATGTAATGAATTATGTTTGTGCAAATCATTATCATAATTACCAACATCTAAATGACCTGAATTCATTTCAAATTCATCACCAATATCACGTTCAGCATCTCTTGTTGGGGAATAGAATTTTGAAGATTTTGAAAAATTATTTATACTTATCCCTGAAATTCCCATTGGATTATTATGAAGAATGTCAGTTCTATTTTCTCCATTAACCTTTGGTGAAGGTGTTGACACTTGTTTATCATCACTTGTAGATGTTGGACTTGTTGAATTTATCTTGGTTGTTGATATTTTAGGAGGTGTTGTAATTTCTTTATGTTCCATATTATTCCCTAAAGGAGTTTCTGAATTTTCAGAAGATATATTTTCTTTCATTATTTAATATATATTATTATTGGGTCTATAGTTGTAAATTATTATTGTTATTCTTTTAATATATATGTTTTATTAATTTTTAATTCAAAGGGTGTTTCCAAAAAAAATTTTAAAATTCAAAAAAAACTGCTCAAAAATTTATTGTATTTTTAAGGTCTTATTTCATATTCTTATTTAAGAGTTCCACTTGAAATCTAATAATAAAAATTATTCAATTAATCGTTACCAAATTATTAACTATTGTTACTTTCTTAAAATTAATAATTGTTATTTTTTAAATATTAGTTATTATTTTAATTAAATTTATTTATTTTGGTTGTAATTTTTTTATTTTGTTTACGTTCTTGAAAATTGTTTCGTTAGTAAATTTTAAAAAATAAAATAAAGAAATCATCACATCATTTTTCTAAAAACATTGAAAAAGTTTCGTACAAAAGGTGAATTATTAAAAAGAATGTAATTAATATTTCTTGAGATAAACATTAAATTATTGAATAAATCAAGATATTTTTACATTTATTTAATATATTATCTAAAATTTCAATAGATATATATTTATCAATGTTTTAAATTGCGTTTTTTGTGTACTGGTTACAAATTATGTGATATTTAAATATATATAATTAAATATAAAATTATATATTTTTCAGTTTCTTCTTTTTCTTTTATTTCCCTTCAATATCATGCAAAGTTAATTAATCTAGTCCTTCTTTTTGAAACTGTATTATCTCTATTTGTTTCATCTTTGTTTTTGACATCTTCATCAAGACCTTCTCTTAATAAAAGATCAATATCATGATCACCACAAATCGGTACTTCTCCATTAAAAATATAATATACTTCTTTAATTGGCGATCTACAAATAAAACATGTTAGACATTCCAGATGGAACCTTTCTTGTTTATCATTTTCTAAACATTCACCTTCAATGAATTTGTTACAAATACTACAGATACTGTTATTCTTTTCATGGTAATGTTGTTGACAATATGGTTCATCGTCAAATATATAACATGGTGTAGTCTTACTAAATTTAGTATCACATAAAGCACACTGGAAACAATCACGATGCCATTGGCCAGAGAGTTCGTTAGAATGTTTCGAATATATACGTTTACCAGTTATTTCAAGACCACATCTTCTACATGGACCTTCACCTGGTGGATATATCTTTTGACCATGTGGTCCATTCATAATTTCGTTATTAGCTGGTGCTGTACTCTTTTGTTGTTCTATATTAGATGTGGGTATACTAGAACTTGGAATGCTATTGATACTACCAATGTCGTTAGTTACAGGTTTATTAATTGATTTATTAAAGTCTTCCATAGATGATTGTTGGTTTGAATTTTGAACGCCTTTAGAATAGAAATTCATAGATTGAATATTCTCTCCTACAGGTTCTCCTACAGATTCTTCATTAATAGTATTTGGAATGTTATTCAAATCTATTGGTGGTAAATCGGGATTCTCATATTCAAAACTTCTTAAATTATGCATTTGAGGTTGGTAGCCAGATAAGTAAGCACTAGACTTCTTATAACTATTATCTGCTTTTTTAACATTCAAAAATGGGTCATTGGAATTAGCAGAGTTATCTTGTCCAGCAGCTAAAACGTTTGTTAATGATTTATTTTGAAAGTTATTACCAATATCATTTTCTCTAGATAGAGATGTATTATTTAATTGTTCTAATAATTTTTCAACTTCCTGATTAGTAGCTGAAACAGGGGTATTACTATCATCCTCATCATCTTCAACATTCAAATAAGATTTATTGACATTAGCATTTTTAAAACTTAGGGTATCATTTGATTTATTGAATTGTGTATTACCGTATGCATTATCATTCATTCTTTGTGAATGTTGTGGTGAATGATGATTTAAACTTACATTTTCGAATTTTTCTGAATTTAAATCACCAGAGACGTAAGATTCTGCAAGACTTTTTCTAGTTAATCTATCTGTTGAACCAGTTGAATGATTTCCTTTAAAATTATTTGCCATATTATAATCTGTATTTGTATTATTTGAAATGTAACTTTCTTGTTCCATATGAGATTTCAATGATTTAGTGGCCTTTGAGATAAAAGAATCTACATCATCAGTAGCACCTGAAACAGCTTTTTGTAATTCCATATTAGCATTCAAATTCAAAGAATCATGGGAATTATTTTGATCATATGTATCTGTATTTTGAACGTTACTATTATATGTATCTGTATTTTGAACGTTACTATTATATGTACTTGTATTTTGAACGTTGTTATTATATGGCATTGTTTGTGGAGGAGGAGTATAAGGTTTTTGTTCAACAGCAGTATGAAAAGAAGTAGTAGTATCATTTTCAGTTAACATCATAAAACTTCTTTCAATTGGATTCAATTCTTTTTCCGGAACAGGAGCAATATTTTGTGAAGTAACGCTTATTTGACTTTGATTATATCTTTGTGAACCTAAACTTAAATTACTTTGATTGTTGCTTTTGGAACCAAGACTAACGTTACTTTGATTAAATCTTTGTGAACCAAGGCTAACGTTGCTTTGGTTAAATCTTTGTGAGCCAAGACTGACATTGCTTTGGTTTTTATTTTGGTTACCTAAACTTAAGTTACTTCTACTATTTGGATTTTCGAAATTAAATAGTTGGTCTTGTGATTTCATAAAATTATTTGAATTACTATTCTTGTATGGATTATTACCACCATTTTGAATTGGTAAAGATTTATTATCTAAAACTTTTGATTCGACAATTTTTGTAGGATTTGGATTAGGATTTGGATTAGGATTTGGATTGCCGTTATTTTGAAAATTAACATCAAAACCAGCTCTTTCTAAAGCAGTCTTGTAACGGAAATTTGGATTGATCTTAGGGAACGGTGACCCATACATATGGTTAGACATTACTTTTTATTTCAAAAGATTAAATGTATTAGTTGGCCTTATCTAGAACAAAAGAGAGCGTGGAAAGTATATTTTGATCCCAAAATTTAATACAAAACCTATATCTGCGAATCTAGTATATACCTAACCTTTTTAATAAATTATAAATATAACAAATCACTAATTCAACAAAATACAGTTGTATGAATTACAAGATTGCTTTATTGCTTTATTGCTTTATTGCTTTATAATATCATCACTGTTTTCAGTTCTTCACTTTTGTACGCTTTAAATCAAATTTTTTCTGGCGGTGATTTTTTCTTTTTCGAACGAGCGTTCTCTGCATAGCAGAAAACACCGTATTCCTCTCATTCGACTGAATTTCCTAAACGGGACACTTTGTACCACTTGCGGGTAACACACTAGATCGGGTCATTGTACAGAAAGTGGCGCAGCAAGCACCCGTTTATTATGGGTTTTTTTAATGATTTGGAATGTCCGAATTAGGAAATTTACTTGATGGTCCAGAGGAAAAGGGTTTGTTAACACTAAAACATAGGTGGAGAGGACTTCAACTTTGAATACACCTATTCTGGACATAAATGTCCAGAATAGGTGTATTCCACTTACTTATAAGCCTATATTCATAAATATATATAAAGATAGCCATTTATTGTCAACGAATTATAACAGAACAAACTAATCTGAAGTACCATTCAAAAGATTACGATTTCCAGTTTGATAGGTGCTACACACGTCAATATTCCATATTGCATCAACTTGCCACACGCAAAACCAATACACTTAGAGGTTATATCCATTTTTTGATGAAATATCTCTATCGTATCATTAAATTACTTCTTAGTTTTGTAATTCACAACGTAATCATGCAAATTTGCTTCATATTATCAGAGTGTCACTATAATTGATGTCGCACAAACACGGCGCTACCAGGCGCGATTTGCTTTTGTCAGTCTAATATTAATTTTACTGGCATTTAAAAAGGGAATTTATAAAATAATTCCCTTATCATCACTAATAAATCATTTATAAATAGCTCATTTATAATAAAATCAATAATAATTTTTAATAAATTACTTAAGATCATAATAATAACTCAAAATAACGACATAATTTAATAAAAAAAAATAATAGTTGAAAATCTTCTAAATTCGCTAATAAGTCGCTAACTATAATAATACAACCAAAGTTATTCAATCAAAAATGGAATTAGTACCAAGTTTATATCCAACATCTGAAGAATTTTCAAACCCAATAGAATTTTTATCACAATTAAAAATTAAAAAATTAGGGAAACGTTACGGTATGTTGAAAATAGTTCCACCTCCAGATTTTAACCCCCCACTTTCAATAGACACTGATTCATTCAAATTCATTATTCGTCTACAAAATTTAAGTCAATTATCTTTAATTAATAGAAGTAGACTTTTTTTCATTAACCAAATTAATAACTACAGCAAAGCCATCAACTCAAATACCCCAATTTTAACAAAACCTTATGTATTAATTGAAGAAAATGTAGACAAGCTATATTTATATGACATTTTTGTGAATATATATAAATATTTTGACAAAAATTTAGTATCTTCCAATGATAAGATAATACGAAATACAAAGTTATGGTCAACAATTAACAAAAAATTGGGAAATATAGGTACACACACATTACAACAGGTATTTAAAAAATATATAAAAAATTACTATGATTACTTATACAAAATAAGTAAAAATACAAAAAAAAATGGATTATCAAATCTATTATACAGGGATGAAGAACCGAAGTCTTTACTAGAAGAACATAATTATTTCGAGGAATCAGAGGACGAAGAAGATGAAGAAGAAACAGAAGATATTGAAGAGTGTTCAATTTGTAATCGTGTGACCAACAATTCCAATTACAACTCAATTCTAGAGTGTAACGAATGCTCAAACATATTCCATAAAAATTGTATCACTAAAGGTAATGAAAACGTAAATAAAAATAATTGGATTTGTGATAATTGTATTATAGGAAATGGGTTCTACGGTTTCAAAGAAGAGGATAAATTCTACACTCTACCTTTATTTAAAAAATTAACTGGGTATAAAGACGACTCTAACAATTTTAACTTGACTGACAAAGAAGTAACAATTGTTGAGTCAGAATTTTGGGATTTGATAACAAATCCTGAAGGAAAACGTGTTGTAAAATATGGAGCTGATATTCATAATTTGACACCAGGTGCAATAACTGGGTTTCCAACAAAAGATTTCATGAATTCTAAAATGCTTCAAAAAATGGAAGTTGACATAAATGATTACTCTAAATATTTTGAACATCCAATGAATTTGGTAAATCTACCCAAAGCTAAAGGCTCGTTGTTACCTCTACTTGAGGCAAGCATTTCAGGAATGACAGTGCCTTGGATATATATTGGCTCAAAATTTTCTACTTTCTGCTGGCATCTAGAGGATCAATACACATTAAGTGCAAATTACCAGCAAGAAGGATTTCCTAAGGTTTGGTACAGTATTCCAGAGGATTCAAATGAATCAT
This sequence comes from Tetrapisispora taiwanensis (nom. inval.), assembly GCA_030573835.1. Lineage (NCBI taxonomy): Eukaryota > Fungi > Ascomycota > Saccharomycetes > Saccharomycetales > Saccharomycetaceae > Tetrapisispora > Tetrapisispora taiwanensis (nom. inval.). The sequence goes on along the minus strand of JAJMDZ010000055.1, from coordinate 9,308 downwards.
TAAAAAAATATCTACAGGATTTATCACCTGACATGTTTGATAAACAACCTGATTTAATGCATCAATTAGTCACTTTAATATCTCCATATACAAAGGAATTTAAAAAGGCAAATATTAAATGTTATAAAGTGATACAGAGACCGAATGAGTATGTAGTAACATTTCCCAAATGTTACCATTCTGGTTTTAATACTGGCTATAATTTTAATGAGGCTGTTAATTTTACTTTGGACCTTTGGTTAAAATATGGTGTAGATGCAATACAAGATTATAGAGTTACTAAAAAAAAATGTGTCTTTGACATGTATGAATTAATGTTAAATATTTTAACAAACTTTGTTAGAACACAAAATAATAAAAGCAATAAGGACAGTTATATCCCAATTAAAGATGATTTAGCTAGAGAAAGTTTTGAACTAGTTCTTCAAGCTTTCAATGATTCATTAAAAATGGGAGATGAAATATTCCCAAAATATATACAGGACAGAATGACTTTAACTCAAAATGAAATAATAGTGGAAGATGAGGTGAGACCAAAAACCGAAGAATATATATATTGTTCAAAATGTAAAACAATCTGTTCTTTTTCCTTTGTTATCCATAAGAAGCAAACTTTCTCCAATAAGTATAAAAAAATAAAACAAGAATTAAACACTATTTCAGAATATAATAAAGCATCAAGAGAGAATAATTGGGAATTATTATGCTTAAATGATTATTTAACCTTATTGAAAGAAAATGAAACTTCAGGTGACACCAACAATCACTCAGAGAGAGACGTCATAGTGAACATCAAGGATCCTGATGACGTCTCAAAAATATTGAAATCTGCTGATAAATTATTAAATAATATTTCATAACAATAAGTATACTGATTATAGTAAAATATATACTATATATAAAATATAAATCAAATATATTGTATCATTACTTTAACTGAGATAAGACAGCACATTCATTAAAAATTCATATTCGCCTCAATTTTAAACGTTGACTATGGCGTTTTAACTACACCTAAAAAAAAATTAAAATTGTAACATTTATTAATCAAAAAGTATTTTAATATTATAAAAAGATATTAGCAATACTATTATTTAATCATTCTAGATATACAAATATATATATCAAAGGTACATTTGAGGGTTATTACAATAAGAATAAAGACAAAGTAGTAACAAAAATACTATTAAAATGGCTTTACTATCATCTACGAATATTCTATATTTTAGAATAACAATTCTATCCATTATTTCATTCTTCTGTTTTAAAGATGTAACAGTTATTTTACGAAACAATTACTTTTTAGTTTTAACACAAGCTATGAACTTACCAGCTTTAAACCTATCTCCAAAAAGTGCACAATTAGGTATTATTGGATTTTTATTTGCTTTATTAGCTATTGATGACTTGATTCCTTTATTAGAAAAGAATTCCAAACATTTCAACTCATTAGTCCCATTCAGATTAATGGTCTTTTTCATTGTTACTGCCTACTCATACATGAGTGATTCTAATTATTATGTTCATAATAACGCTGTCTTTATTTATTCATTTTTAGAAGTTTGGTTAAACTTCTTGATCTTCAGCGCTTTAAGAGAAGAAAGAAACGATGAATACTCTAGAACTCATCAATTTATGGATTCCGAACAACTAGTGGAAGATGAAGATGATGCTGAAGCTGAAGAAAGATTTAGAGCTTATGAAAGCGGTAATTTGACATCAGCTCAAGAAATCGAACTTGAAGGTATGATAGTAGAAGAATCTGACGACGAAGATAATGAAGAAGAAACTAATTAAGCTTTCAAACATAATTAACAATTTAATTAACTATATTTAATGCATATAACTGGTACTATTTAAAATAAAACTTTATACAAAGTATAAAAAATATGAAATACACATGCTGTATCTATTACTGATTATGTAAGTTATGTAAATGTTTTATTTTAATCCCATGAAGTTTATCCTCTCTATAAGAAGCCGAAATCTTCAATATCAGAAAAATCTGATAAATCATCTAAAATGTCTTCATTTAAGAAGCCATCTTCTTCAACTTTATTAGCCATCTTTTTTTTCTTATCATCAGGATATCTCATAGCTTTGACACATTCATCATGTAATTGATTTACGAAGTTAATTCTTTCATCAAATATATCTTGTGGTTGGGTAGTATCGTAAATATTCAATAATTCACTTGTTTCTATTGTACCTTCTTTATTATTAATTTTTGCTTCAATAACACCATCTCTGATGGCTCTTGAAATCATGTATTCAACTGTTTGTTCAGAATCTAAATGTAATCTCATACAAATATCTCTCAAAGAAATTTTCTTGTAAGTTAATGATATTATTCTAATACCAGTTTTAATAACATTAGATCTTAATCTAACACAGATTTGATAATTACCATCTTGAATTAATTGTTTTTTATAAGTTTTAATTGCGGATGTAAATTTTTGTAAATTACCATGTTTAACAGCATTTGAAATAAAATAATAAGGTTCTAAAGATTTTTTCATATTAGCTTGTTTGAAAAATGATAATTCTGGAATATCACCCATCAATAATTCTATGACACATTGTAATTTATATGCTTGTTGTAAGAACCCTAGACTATTTAATGTATTTGGTGCTTTTCTAATAGCAGAAATGATGTATTCATTTGCAGCGGAATAATTTAATTGAATGACATATATTTTTGATAAATAAAAATAATAACGTGCCTCTAATGGACTTGAAACATCAGAAGTTGGAAAATCAACTTTTGATACGAAATCAGCTGCAGTTTCAATATCACCAGCAGATAAACAATCTCTTAAAATTAAATTAATTAACATAGCTTTTGTTTCATTATCATGTTTTAAAGAAGCAATTCTTAAGAACCTAATCATTTCAGAACGAATCATTGGATCTGTCTTTCTACCTAATCTTTCATTACAAATAATAACATAAAACCACAATTTTGCGTTCATTAGATCTAATGTACGTTTATCATAATAATATAAGATATTTGGAATAACAATTTTTTTGTTAAATGAGTCTAATTCTGGTAATTTATTAGAATCTAATAAATATAATTGTACTAATAAATGAATAAAAGTATTAATTTGTGGTATAACTTCAATAGTCTTTTCTGTAGTAATGTGATAAAATACAGAAGGATAAGAATTCCTTATCTTATCTGAATCTGGAATATCAATTTTTTGGTTATCATTAATGTATTTCAATAAATTTTTCTTGAAAATAGAAGTTTCTGGGAATAAGATTCCAACTAAAGCAGATAAAGTTTCTTGATTTAAAATTTCTCTTCTTAAAGTACTCAATTCCCTTAAAGAACTCCACACATAACGTAAATCCAAACTTGCAGTAGTCTTTGAAACATTTCTTAAAACATCAATTAATTTATTAACATTTTCTTCTCCAGCATATAAAACTTCGGAATCAACATCCATAGAATTATTTTGCATGATTAGTTATTCTTAATTATTGATTGAATGATTTAAATATAGATATTATTCAGATTTTAGTGGTAAAATTTCTGTCCTTAGCAATTGTTCACCTCTAAAGACAATTCAACAGTCCAATTTATACACTCCTAAATACACTTATGTTACTCAGCTATCACAAAAATAACAATAATCAACTCTTAAGTTTCCTATTACTTCAATCTTTATTTGTATCAATCTTGTATATAATTGGAAACCTTTATTTCTTGGGTGGCAAATTGTCCAAAAGGTTTTTTTTTCATGTTTAAAAAAAAAAAATATTAAAACGGTTTCCAAATTTTAGATCTGAAAGTTACCCGGATAACAATTAACTATGGCAAGACAGGTGCGTCAGTGCTTGCATGAGATATAAACGACATCTATAAGACCTATATATATAGCGACAATGAACATAGCAGTTATGAGTCAATTGTGTCATCGTCATAAATAACATTAGAAGTTATCATAAGTGTTTTTATTTTTATTTCGTTTTTGTAGCGATTCAAATACATAAAGATTAAAGGCGATTTTGGTTGCAAGTTCACTTCTCATAAAATTCTGTGACAGAAGAAAGGTAAAGCGTAAATAAGATAACATTGATTTTTATCTTCTTATTAAATATATTACAAAAAAGAAACTAAACATTTAAAACATACATCAATTGATATCTATATCTATATTAATAAAATATTCTATACAATTACTCTTAAACATTTAGATTATTTTTCTTTCTTTTCACTAACATAGTTTAGAGCTTCTAATCTTTCTGCTAAAGTTGGATGAGAATAGTGATAACTTGAATATAAAGAATCGACATTCATTGTTGATAAGTTTTTAACTTGTAAAGAAATCAATGCTTTGCATAAGAATTTCGAGTAACCTAAATCTTTAGCATATTCATCGGCTTGATATTCATGGTATCTTGAGAGTAAATTCATTACAAACTGCATACCACATTCTAATGGAGTTAGAATATCATTGAATAATAAGAAACCAATAATGATTGGATAACCTTTGGTTAAAGCAATTGGACTATCACCGTTCATTGAATTTTTATCGGATAAAAAGAAACCAAAAGCATTGTAAAATGATATATTGTGGTAGATACAAGTGAATAATGAAAAGATTAAAACGATATGAGTTTCACTGAAGGCTAACATTCTTAAGATATGATTCTTTTGCCAGTGTCCAATTTCATGAGCTAAAACGGCAGTAATTTCTTCAACAGTGCTGTCATTAACTAATGTATCGAATAAAACAATTCTCTTACTAGTGAATGGTAAACCTGTAAAATAAGCATTTGAATGAGATGATCTTTTTGAACCATCAACGACAAAAATTTTATCTAATGGGAAGTTAACTCTCTTTGCTAGGGATTCAATAGATTTCTTTAATTCACCATCTTCTAATGGAGTAAAAGTATTAAACAATGGCATAATATAAACTGGAATCAAAGTCATTGCCAAAATTTGTACAACGAAAATGAAGATACAAATATAAGTTAAAAAGTTTGATTGAAATTTATCGAAAATCCATAAGAATAAATATAAAACTGGACCACCTATGACAACGGATAAAATATGACTCTTTAACATATCAGTAATCCATAATCTAATTGTTAATTTATTAAAACCAAATCTTTCTTCCAAAACGAAATGAGAGTAAAATGAAACAGGGATATCAACAATAGTTGATAAATAAGTCATGTACCATAAATAAAATAAACTATAAGCAATTGTAGAATATTCTTTTTCGAAACCAAATAAACCAGTTAAAGTCATTGAAGAAATATTCCAAATTCTTGGCATTACATCTAGATATAAAATTGCAATATTTTGAATCAAAGAATAAGTGCTAACAAAAATAGAAAATCTTGCCTTTGCCTTTGAATAACTTTCAGTCTTTTCAAAAGTTTCTTGATCAATTTCATTCTCTAAGACAGCTGGTAATTTTTTACCTGATAAAACAAAATATTGACGTATTGTTAAATAATTTTCGAATACATATTGAGCAATTGAAAATGAAATAATAATTTTTTTCCAAGGAATCTCTGGATTATCGAATGCAAACTCTAAGTCTTCAAAGAATGACATTTTGCAAAAAATGAATAATAAAAATCAAATTGTATTAATATTCAACTTTCGTGATTTTTCTGTTTCGTTAAAGAACTTAATCTAATGGATTTTATCAATAAACAATTAAATTAAGTAAAAAAATATTCAAATTAAATAAATTTGTTTAAATAATTATATAAACTAATACAAAAATACAATCAAGTAAAGAGTTAGTTCTTAAAAAGTGAACCTTTGGTTTTCTTTTCTAAAATCGTTTGTTTTTAGATGCTGTCTTGAAAACATTTTCACTTCGCCCCATACATTTTTTTTGCAAAATGAAGAAAATAATACCATTTCTATAAGTTGAATACCTTAAAGATGCAAAGACAAATGCTTTAATTGTAACATGTATTATTTTTTGAAATGTCATTTACGTATTAGATAGTGAAATATTAATTTATGTAAAAGTGTGCTTTTGATTATGATTTTTTTTATTTTGTTCTTGATGAAAAGGACAAAATTTTCGATTGAATTTTAATCTTTCTTCTTTTTATCAAACAAAACATTCTTTGCTACTAGCAACATCTTGGAAAACCAATAGATGTTTAAGAAGTTTAAGGTAATATGAACGGTTAAAAAAATTGCTGTTGGAATCTTTGGCATAATAGCTCTTGCTAAATAAATTTGTGTATATAATTTAGACGTTGCACCAATACCCCAGACAATTCTTACAAGGAAAAAAATCAACATTAAAAATAAACCATTTACTGTAACGGCCCAGGATGGTATTGGCGATTTTTCTCCTTTCTTCTGTGCTGTAGTGGAGATTTGATTGATATACCAATGTATGTTAACAAAAGGTGTACTTGCTTCAAATGCCAAGAATGCACCGATCCAAGGTTGAAATAACGGAATTAGAGTGACACCAGCAATATAACTAGAAACGATAGCATGAATAATGAAAACAGAACCACCTAAATCATAATGACCAACACATGCAGTGATATCCCAAATAAAATAACCTAATGCTAATGATGAGACCATGGTACATAAATGATCGTAGTATAGGGCAACATTTAAATCTTTTGATACAAATAACGAACAAGGTAACATGGCATATGAAATAGCGGATTGAATCATCGAAACTGTATGAATATCATAATCTCTTTTTTCTTTTTCATCTTTCAAATTATTATAATGTTTACCAAATACTATATTGTTAATCTTTGGAGCAAAAACGTTATAAGAGATGGTATAAAATAAAAAACTATAAAAAATTTCATGCAAATGCGATAAATATAGACTATCAGATTCTGGGAACCAAGAATAAACCATGAAAGGGTCTATTCTTGTTTGCAAGCCATATTTTACATCCAATAGATCTGAAGCAATGTCCATCCCAACTCTCGATTAAAATTGATGAATGACTGAATGAATGAAGGTAATTCAATTCGAAATTGTTCTATTATAAGGGAATAAACGACGCTAGTCTATAATTATACCAAAGACTGTTATGTATCTGATAACCTAACAAGAGTGATTCAATTGAGTAATCGAACAATCCAATGGTTCCAAACAAGGTTGCAAAATCCTGAGATCTTTCAGATCGATTGTTGTCGATGAATTCTTTTTTTCTTTTTTTGTTTTTTTGGCCAATGTTGTGAACAAAAAGAAACGAAATCAAAGAAAAAGCGTCGGAATTTTCCTAATACGGGAATTTTTGTATACGAAAGGTAACTCAAATAAGTAACAGTCACGATGATATTCTTGTTTAAATATAAATAATATATATATTGTTATCATTTAAACTTCAAATTCATAAGAACTATATTCAAAATGTATTCAAGTTTATATATTTACATTGTATCTAATTTGATTTTGCCATTTTCTTAGCAATCGCAACCATTTTAGAAAACCAAATGACATTCAATGCATTCATTATAGCATTTAATGATACAACAGAAACACTAAAGAACATTGGTAATTCATCTTTGATCTTATACATTTGAAAAACAACAATGGCAATAGCTGAGAAACCCCAAATGATTCTTACTGTGAAGAATACAAACATTAATAAAACACCATTTAATGCATTAAACCACAATGGGACAATTGGTTTCATTTTTTTATCCTTTAATGATTTCTTTAATTTTTCTGACATTTTAGTTAATTGGATGATATACCAATTAATATTAACAAAAGGTGTACTTGCTTCAAACAATAAAAATTTACCGACCCAAGGTTGACAAAATGGAATTAAAGTTGTTGAAAATACGTATAATGAAACAAATGCATGAATTAAAAATTGGAAACCATATAAATTATAGTAACGAATACAAATGACGCTATCCCAAATGAAATAACCAATGGTCACTGCAGCTACCATTGAAGAAAAATCATCTTGATAAGTAACTATATTTAAATTAAATGGTAAATGTATACTTGGAATAGCAAGGGCAATAGATAGAACACATTGAACCATAGAGACAGTATGAATATCAAAATCAATTATGATTTTCTTGTCTGTGATACCAGTATAATATTTTTTAAAAATGATTTTATTGATTTTTGGAGCAACAATGCTTGATAAAATTTGATAAAAAATAAATGAAAGAGCTACTTCATGTAAATGTAATAGATATAAATTTTCAGATTCTGGAAACCAACTATATTTCAATAAAGGATCAGATTGAACAAGCATTTTATTTTTTAAAATATTTCAAACTATCTGATAGGAAGTGATTAATCAAAAAAAAAAAGAGGATGGAAAAGAACGGATCTGTAAGGGATGGTTTTTGTCGATAGTTAAAGTAAACAAAAGAATAACCTAGATCTTAAGAATGATATGATATGATATATAATATATGTTATGAATCTTTTAATTTAAAAATATAAATCATTCACAGATTCATTCATTTCAAAATCATTTTCTTTTTAAAATCATTGGTGATTTTGTAAAAAAAAACTACTCTTTCTCGCTTTTTGCAATACGACTAAGTAAAAACCATTAAAAAGATCAAGATTCAGAAGAGCAGAGATGAGAAGATAGAAGATAGAAGATGGGATGAGTTATTTTAATAGCATACCTATTATAAAGAAAGAACAATAAAAATATAAATGATAATCTTAATTGCGTTTATTGTTGTTAATTAATTGGTAAGAACGTATTTGTATGGCTCAATACTTAATCTCTTGAATTGTTTTTTAAACGAGCAGGAGTGCTGAATTTTAATTAAACAATATAACTTGAAATTCTCTCTGAAGCTTCTATAATTTGGGATTATGAATTGCCATTGAGTCAGTATTTAATTTCTTAGTTTAGTAATTAATTTTCCAAATAAATAAGCAGAGTCAATTACCAGTGTATTGGCAATGTCACAAATTTGGACACAAAATGAAATTACTCTTTAGAATCAAAAAGTTAATTGTTCCAAAGAGCTGAATGCAAAACTGTATTTTAATATATCTAACTTGAGTGATATAGTTATTATAAATTAAATCTATTTCCTTTTACTGGTTTATTACCAATAGTAATGTAGATATAAACCGTTACTCAAATGTTATTCTCTAAACTTATCATAGTGTTTGTATTAATACAGAGATGTTTTTCTTTACAATTTAGAGCAACATTGAAATTAAATTACTCTGTTGATGATAAAAATTCAAACAAACTGGCTCAATTAGATCTCAATGAAACTGATAATAACGATGATTTGTTTGATAATTTAAGTGATACATTAAACGAAGATAAAGATGACAAAAGTGATGA
>JAJMDZ010000054.1:0-71641 GCA_030573835.1 Tetrapisispora taiwanensis (nom. inval.) | reverse complement strand
TTCTATTTATTAATATGAACGTATATATTATCACAAATGAAAAAAAATTTTCGAAAAAAAAAAAAAAAAAAAAAAAAAAAAAAAAAAAAAAAAAAAACATAAAATAAGAAAAGCGTATTGTCATCATTTGTCTTACAATAATATGTTAATTAAAATACATAGAGTTTATTAAGAAGCATCAACTTAATTTTGAAGTTTATTTCTCACCGATTTTTTTTTATTTTTAAAATTCAATATATTGAATATAATTGTTTAAAACTTATTGTTTTCTTTTTGAATCCTTGTTTATATTCAATTTAATTAAAACACTTATTAGTCTTATATATATATATATATATATATATATATATATCAATATTAAAAAAAAACATTGAGCTTTGTATTTTTATTACTAAAATAGATTTTTTTTTTTCAAAATAATAGCAAAAAAAACAAATAAATATTGATAGAGATGACTACCAATTCAAAAAATTTTAGTATTTTAAATTATATAATCACTAGTGAAGATATTCTTCCAATGAAACAAACTATTAATGCTGAACAAATTAATAATGTTTTAAACCAATCTGAGCACGATGATACTACGAAATCAGGTTCTTCAAATGAAGATGCAGATTTATTATTTTCTCCATTAGGTGATTTATCTTCAGGAAACGCTGGTGATGAAGAAGAAATTGAAGATGAATATGATCATGGCCTACTTTCTACTATATATTTTCATGCAGAATATCCAAAAAGATTTCATAATAATAATCAATCAAAATTAAATAAACAATTGAATATTAAAAATGATATTCAAAACCAATTAAATTTACTTCAGCATAATAATAATAATAAAAATAATAATAATAAAAATAATATTCAACATCATATTAATAATAACATGCATAGTATAGAAACTAATTCGACTAGTGATTTTTGGAATGAGGTTCCAACTACAGTTCAAGAAGCTGTTACTTTCACAAATAATGATGATGAATTATTATCAATTATTAATAAAGATGAAGATAAAATTGTAAATATAGAAAATGATAATTCTTTATTATCAAATTTGGTTACAGATGATTTAGAAAACATAAATACTCAAAACACTAATTCTAACAACAATGTTACCACTAATAAAAATTCTAAAAATAAGGATTGGGAATCTGAAGCTGATATTAAATTATTTTGTTATAGAAATAGAGCAGGTAACTTCGAATTAAAAACACATGTCGATGGTACAGAAAATACATCAATGGGTCCTAAATCCAATATAACTAAAAAAGTAAAGAAAGCCAAAAGAAAATTTGTTAGAAGAAAGAGTGGTGTATCACAAATGATATCAAAGGATATTAGTATTGGTGAATTTATGTTATAGGTGAATAGTAAGATAAGGAGATCATAGTGGGTTATATTTTATTTTTTTATATTTCAAATTTCTTTATCAGGTATATATATAAATATTTATTTATTATTTTAAATTTTATAGATTTAAATAAATAAAAGGCTTTATAAATTCAAAATGGAAAAAATTTAAGTAATTTAAAAAGATAAGTTTTCTTATTTTAATTTAATTGCCATTGAATTCACGAATCTGCTTTGTTATGAACTGTATAGGATAGAGATATAAAAAGAAAATGATTTCGCCCAGGATCGAACTGGGGACGTTCTGCGTGTTAAGCAGATGCCATAACCGACTAGACCACGAAACCAATTAACTTGTACAAATTTAAAAAAAGGTATTAATTGATTCCTTTAAATATCAAGTTTTTTAAATTTACTTGAAACTAAGCTCAACCAAGTGCATAGACTTAATTCTGTCTTGATTGCAAAACAATATTAAGAAATAATATTCATTGATAGTTTCATGTTTGTTAATCGCTGAAAATATTGAAAATAAGGGATTAAGTTAGAAATACTAAAATTTTTGATGGTATTAGAAGAAATGATAAATTTCAGGTGTACCTTTAAATGCCTCAAAATTTGCATTTCTATCGTTTCAATATTTGAAGCGCATATCTTTATTTGTATAAAAAATGTTTCAGATGTTTGTAGTAGTAATCAACAATTCTTTAACTGTAATACTGTCCTAAATTTATCTAAAAATCACAATATAAACTGACATATTGTCAATCGTATTTCATCTTTAGTCTGATATAATTATAATGACGATTAAATTAAAGTTAATGTCGATGGCAATGTACATTTAATATTCTGCGTTCATTAGGCTCGTTTAGACCAAAAATCTCAAAGATATTCCGATGTCATTTTTGTTGTAATATTTATCAAAAAATGTTTCACTAATAAAAATGTATAATTGCAAGTGACCCCGATGTTCTCATGATCTATTGTAAAGTTCTGTAATAAATTAATTCAACCGTATAGAATATAATATTTCCTTTGAGATTCTTTTATTCTATGAAATTTCCTTATTCAGTAACATTCTTAAAATGGAAATATTCAAATATTTAAATAGTCCGTAAAATTTTGAAATTTCTTTACTTTTAAAGAAAAAACAAAGGATATAAAAAAAAATTGAGGGCGCAAGAGGTGAACGAGTGAAATCATAAAAAAAGTGAATTATTTATTAAAACAATTATACATATATAAATTCAAATATTAATTCAGTTTTATTTATCTTTGGGGAAAACATATAATTGAAAATTTGGAATTATTTCCAAGGGTAGAAAACGTTGTAAAGATAATCAATTAACAATTAATTCTCAAAAATATGCCAGATCAGATTCTAACGGTTTTTGAAGAGCATTTTGTTAAGAAGCAATTATTGAAATTGGAATTAGAAAATGAAGTTGCTTTATTAGATGATCCTTTTGCTTTAAGAAAATTTGGTTATCCATTTTCACCTATTGATCCAAATGATGATATCAAAAAGAATAGATCATCTGGTATTTTTTCATCATCGTTAAGCTTGCATTCATCCTATAGTTCAAAAAATAAAAGCAATATAAGTTTGATTTCCACTTCAGTAAATGGGGCACAGAATAATAATACAAAAGATTTTGATAATCAATATGACAATACGTTAGAATCTATATCAAATGGTTTTGATATTTTAAGTTTCTTTTTAAAGGAAATTATAATGAAATTTCCCTTATTAAATGATGCTGATGAATCAGTCAAGTCTAAATTTTGGCAAAAGAAAGTACAACTATTTTATGAATATTTTATGTCATTACATTTCAGTGATAGTTTAGATAGAGAAAAACATTCTAAAAGGAAAATGATGTCAACCGTGATTAATAAATTGGTATACTCTTTATTTTGTTCCAATCTAATGACTAAAAATGAGGGACTATATTATTCACATGATAAACAAGAATATCTTATTAAAAATGGCATAAATAAAAAAACAAAACTAAAACATTTAGGGATTGGTATATATGATACTGTACAATATTTGGTTACAACTGATGAGCTATTTATCAACGGTTGGAATATTAACATTATCGCTGTATTGGAAAATAATTCAAAAGCATTAGATAAAATTCAGAAGGAGCAATCACAAACAAATAAAAGTCAACAAACTAAAGCTGGCAGTAACTCTTTCTCAGCATCTCTAGGCATGACATCAACCAAAAAATGGATGAAATCTGCATTATTTGTAACATCATCATCCTCGACTGCTTTTATATCGAAAATTACTACAGGTAATTCATCTGTCTCGCCTATTTCATTTATGTCGAAACCAACACATTATTTTATTTTAGAGGTTACTAATAAAAATGAATCTGAAGAAACTCATAAATTTTTGCAAAAGAGTTATTACGATTTTATTGAGTTTTCCAACATTTTAAAGAAAGAATTTCCAGCAAAAAAATTACCAAAATTACCTCATAAACAAAAAGCAACTGATACATCAACTACTTCTCATGGTGGTATCCAAAATTCAGCTTCATCAACACAATTATCTGATTTACATGTAATAAGTGATGACGTGAGCTCTATAACACGGGATGACAATGAAGTTGATATAAATAGGTTGCATATAGATACTGGATCAAATATGAATGATGTGCTTTCTGAGGAAATACATTTTGAATTTACAGACGATAAAGATAACGAAAAAAATAATTCAAAACTATCTCGTGATATAACTAGAACGTCTTTCAGGCAATATCTACGAAAATTAACTGAAGATGAAGAAGTTGCATTTAGCTCCACTTTGAGCTCATTTTTAAGTAGTGATATTGTATCTTTAGATCAACTTCCAAAAGAGATAAATAAAGATATAGAAGCACGTAAGTCAGTTGATTTAGCTAATTTACAAGAAGAAGTTTCGAACCAAGAAAAATTAGAAGAAGAGATGGTTACCTTGAACGAGTCAATGTCTAATATAGTATCAAAATTAGTTAACGATGAAGATTTTGTTAAAAGCATGGTAGACGAATTTAAAACACATAAAGATATTAATGATATGAATAGCGATATACAATGTTTTTCTCAATGGTTAAAATTGACTATGTCATCTATAATTTATAAACTTTTCTTAGGGAAGAGAGGTAGTAGAGGTTTATTCAATCAAGTTAAAATGTTTCATGGTCTAATCCCATACACTATGATGAGTCAAATTATGAAAATTACTAATCCAATGTCTATTATGAAAGGTTTGACTGATTTATTCTTAAGCCAGCCATTTGGCGGGTATTCTTTGATTCAAACAATGTTTATAACTATTATAACAGAAGACATTCGAACCCAAAATAAGGTAATAAAAAAATTAGAAAAGAAGATAATTGAAGAATCAAGCGGTTCACAAAAAGTTATAGATCATATAAAGTTATTTGCTGATAAAAATAATACAACAAATGAATTGTCAATTGATGAAATACGCAAAGAATCCCAAAAAATGGGAATGCCAATGGTATTGATTGTATTAATAAAATATTCACAACTAAAAAAGTTATCTCAAAAAGATGTTGATCAAGTTATTGAGTCATATACAGCATGGAAAGTTCAAAATACTTCATTGGGTGTAGTTACCGACTCTGAGAAGAAGGAATCCAGTTATTTTGCTCATATAAGAGACTTGCAAAAGCTATATTTCAAAAATAATGATAAAAAATTAATGAAAAAAGTTTGGCAAGATCCAGTATTGGCACAATTGTTAAAAGCTTTTGTAAATTTGATTTATGATCCTATGGTTAAACTATTCAACATTGCCGATGTCGATAAAGGTATTAAATTATTCGAAAAATGTGTTACTGATATCATAAGACTAATTGAAAAGGTTGTTAACGGTAGACTAGGAACTTACACAAAATTTGATATCATATCAAGAATAAATAATTTACTAGGAAAATATGAAAATGAATATATCTCATTATTGAATCATTTCTTAAATAATGACAAAGATAAAGTCATTGATGCTTACATTGATTGGGTAATTAATGTTCTAAAATTCATGGATAATAAGAGTGAGCAATGCAAAACCGAAGTAATGGATATCGAGGTGCTTGCTCGTGAATCTGATATAATATTAACAAAATTAAAAAATGAAATTGATGCTATTATTAAAAATAAATTTGGAAGAAGAAAAGAATTCAATAATATAGTTGAACTATGGAAAGAAAAAACTAAGGTTATGTTAGAAGAATCTTTATCAAATAATCAAAAAGTTGACAGAAAGAAAGTAACAGTTATAAATGATATTGATTTGAAAATTTCAGAATCAGAAGTTATTCTGAATGATCTATTGCTTGAATACATTGATAAAACTGAATTGGAAGCATATAGAGAACAAGTATTTGTTCCATTCATACATAAGAAATACGACAAATAATAATAATATTTCATTATTTCAAAATGAATAAAAGGTAATGACATTAATTTGGGTAAATATATAATTAAATAATAGAACAAATTAATATGGTTTAAAATTTTAAATCTTTAAATATTTACTGTATATAGTTTAAATGGTTTTATTATCATCATTCTATAAGCTAAATTTTGATATTATATCAAGGTTATTCCACGAAAAAGAAGAACCAATAGAATTTAAATGAAATGCAAGTGTGATTGTATAAAAATGTTTTCACGGTTTAATGTTTTTGCATCTTAATAATTTCTTTTAAAGATCCAAAAGGATTGGTTTTGAAAGCATCATTATTGAGAACTTGAATAAAACGTTTTGATTCATCGGCAGCTAACTTTTTAGCACCTTTTTGATTTCTAATATTTGGTTCATTTTTCTTTATCTTAATAGATCCAGATTTTGCAGTATCTTTATCATGTAATTTTTTTGATATTTTTATTTTTGTTACATTATTACTTGTCATCATTTCAACATCATCAGTTTCCAAATTATCATTTTGATTATTATGATTATCTAGGACTTCTTTTAGACCATCTTCTTGACCTAATGATAACAATAAATCATTCATTTTAGGTTTTAAATCATCCCTTAACTTTCTTTTTCTACGTCTAATTGATGATTTTGAAATACCAGAAAATTCAGGATTACCAGTTGACTTTTCTTTAATTTGAGTCAAAAAGTATTCTTGTTTATTTAGTTGTTTATCCTTCTTAGTTTCTCTCTTTTGATGTAAGAAAGCCTTTGGATCTTCTGGTAAATTTGCAGAAACTTGATTAATTAATTCAACATTATTAGTGACTCCAAGCTTCTTAGTAGCAGCTTTATTTCTTAAAGTTGTTCTCTTCTTAGCAACCATATTTGTACTTCTCTAAAATATATATTTTGCAAAAACCCCGTTTGTATACCGTTAAATATAAGTATAATAAGTATATATATGTTTATGAAACTAAATTATATTCAACATTTTTTTATACATCTCATCTCATCTCATCTCATCTCATCTCATCTCATCAATTTCAATTATTTTTTTTCATATAAATCTGATGTTTCTTCAATTAACGCTTTCCTCATAATTAAAATTTTACCGAACCGGTAGTAATTTCTTAGCATTAAAATTTCAATATTTCGTTTGAAAAATCAACACTTTGATGAAACAATTTTAGAATTTTAATAGTCAATCAATTGTTTAAATTTAGAATTTAAAGGTTGTAATGATTAAGATATTTTAATATAATTTGATATATTTATTTATTAATTGGAATAGTAAACATAATTTTTGTTTTTATATCTCTTTTGAGATTTCTTGTTTTTGATTTAATTAATATCTGTTTTTTAACAAATAAAAACAAAAATCAATATAAAGTATATATTGATTATATTTAGAAACGTTTAATACTTTCAATTGGTTTAAAAAATAATAATGTCTCAATCAAATTCATTTTCACGTTTTCTATCTATAGCAGGTGCTGTCACTGCATTATCTATTACAGGTTATGCTATTTATTTTGACTATCAAAGAAGAAATAACATTACTTTTAGAAAAAATTTAAAGAAAGAACAAAAGAAACAATTAAAGGCTGCTAAGAAACAAATCGAAGAAGACAAACAAAAGAAATTAAAAGAAGTTGGTGATGCTTTAGCTAAAGAATTAGCTACTGATCCAATTCCAACTGATCCAACAGAAAGAGAAGCTGCTTTTGCTACAAATGTTGAAATGGGTGAACGTTTAGCTTCTGTTCCAGGTAAAGAGATGGAATCTGCTTGTAAGTTTTACAAGGCTTTAAGTGTCTATCCAAGTCCAGCTGATTTATTAGGTATTTACCAAAGAAGCATTTCAGAAAATATTTATGAACTTATTGTACTAATGATTGCTGTCTATCCACCAACTAATATTTCTTCAATAATCAACGGTATTCAACCAGATTCTTCCACTGTTTCTGCTGCTGCTGAATTAGAAGCTATGAATCAAGAAATTGATATTGATGAATAATTGTTGATGTTTTTTAACGAAAACTAGTTAATTAAGTCAGCTCACAATTTTTTGTAAATTTCCAAACAATTACTCTTTGCAATTTTAAGAAGAGTTAAAAAATCAGAACATGAATCTTTAATGCAATAGATTGTATGTTTTATAAAAAATTTTAATATACTCTCTACCACATATATTTACTTGTCTATATATCTAAATATAATAAATATAATTTGCATATTATCTGTATAACAACTAATAATATAATACCCTAAATTTATAATAATAAATTTATTTTATTCTATTTTTAATATGTACATGTTTTTTTAAAAAAAAGGATATATAATTAATACTGGTGACCATTGTTTATTATCTTAAATTAGTGATCATTTCGGAACATATTTTAATAAATTTTTAGTTAAATAAAGACCATACATTAACATACTTGCATTATTTGTAAAATTAAATATTAAACTTGATGTATGTGTCTTTCTAAATGATTTCTGTAGATCACCATCGAAGGCTTCTAATTCTTTCCCTTGTAATCTATCTTTTAATGCTATTCTTTCTTCTTTAATTTTATGAGTTTTTGGTTGTAAATAAACAAAGTTGACTAGACCAGATCCGATTGCAGTTGTTAAACATGCAATTGGTCCTTTAGTTAATGTCACTGGAGAGGTTAATAACAATACAGCTGGGGAGATCGATTCCATAGCAAATAAACCTGGGAAGATTTTACTTTGCATTTTAGAGAATTGATCTTTTTCTAATGTTTTAAACATTAGGGGAGATGCTACATAAGAATAAAATGATGCACCACCAAACCTAATTAAAGTTGCCTAATTATAATGGTATAATTCAGTTTAAAAGTTAGTAAAAAATAGATTGATCTCAAATAATAAATATGGTTGAAAAGATACATACGCAAATGAGTATAACAATAAATGTGACGATGGTTTAATAAAAGACATTGTTTTAATTGGATGATAATTAATATTTTTGAAATAATTTCACAATGGTTAATTATTAGATGTACTTAACTGTAGCTAGTTACTATTTTGTGTAAAAGTAACCTGTTAATTATATTTTTATATTATTTTTTGTTTATTTTATATTTTAATCCCCTTTTAATATTTCAAATAATTCAAATTTCGAAGAACAGGAACGAATGAATTAACCTTTTCTAAAAATTCAATTTCAAATTACAATGACAGATAATGAAACAAAAGTTAAAAGGTATAAAGTGTATTTAATATTGGTTGATTGAGTTACGATTAGGTCTTGTATTAATTCTTCTTGTTAAGTACTACAATTGATGATAATTAAAATTTCTTTATTATTTATATACAAGTATTTATTGTTATACCTATTTGCAGGTCATTTATAAAAGAATAATTATTAGTATGTTAGTAATGTTTTTATTCGTGAACTAGAATTTATTAATTTGAATCTTCCTCAGCTTCCTTTTCAACTTCCTTTTCAATTTCCTTTTCAACTTCCTTTTCAGCCCAAACTTTTTCAACTGTGTTCATATATTCATCATAAATATCTGATTTAATTTCTAAAGCATTCTCTGCTTTCTTAAATGCTTTAATAAATTCTAAAATATTTGAATCCAATTGGTTTCCTGAAAAATCTTGTAATGTTCTAGCAATTATATATGTACCTCTGTTTTCTAAATAAAATTTTTGTGGGGTAATAGTTGTGTTAAATGTTGGTAAATTAATATTTGAAGCCAATTTATACTTCGTAACTAGTTCTTCGATTGGAATATTTAATTGTTTGCCTAGTTGTTCTAATAATAATCTTGATAAACCATAAGTATCATCACCTTCTGAATTTTTAAAGGCAATGGCTATTTTCTTTAATGCAATTGATGAGTCGTTAAAAGATTTTAATTTATTTCTATGCAGATTACAAGTTAAAACTGTATTAAAGAAATGATCTACATCATACGCCTTCAAATTACCAGTTTTCTTAAATTTTGGTATGTTTGAATACATTGAACTTAATAAATGCGAATATCCACCAATTTGGAAAAACGATTTAAATAACATATCTTGTAAATGAGAAGAAGTGAAATAATTATAAACACCTTTCTTCCTTGTTGAGATAGATGTCCACTCCTTATATAATTCAAATAATTCATTTGATTCGTTTAAATCATTTGGAACAGATGTAATGAATTCATGTAAGACAGTTTTTGCAATTGGTATAAATGGCTCACGAGGTTGAATTGGTGCATTTGTTTTAGGATCCTTTAAATCCATAGTCAATAAAGCATTTGCATTTTTTGAACGATAAATAAGAGGCCTTAAATTATGTGGAGTCATATAATAACCAAAAAATTTATCTAACTTTTCTTTTGCTGCTACATCAGAAGCATATCTCCTGAACGTCAATCTAGAAGACATTGTAATTGTAAAATCGTTTATAGATGTCGGTGGTTATAGTTTTGGTAAATACTAGAACTTATCTATATAAGAAACTGAACCAATATGTACTATAATTGTATTAAACAATCATTCTAATTCAAAAAGTAAGGTTTATAATACTTTAATATGCTTCTTGATCTCATATTTAATGTTATGTTTTTCTCAATTTTTCATTTAAAAATTAAAACGGTAAAGCCTTAAAGGCATTGAAAACACAAAATTTGAAAATTTTAATGACAATTGAAATTATGATTAGTATTTTAAGAAAGTAAATGATATGCATGTTAGTGAGATATATTGTTTTGTTTGAATGACTAATTGAAGATTCAGAGGTATACAACTCATTATTTGTAATTTGATTAATTTTATTGAACTTGTCAACATTAGATTAGACCCAAAGGGTAATACAAAATTTTATTATTGTAGGTATTAAAAAAATAATTTCAAAGAGATGAGTTTTCTTCCCTTTATTGATATTGAAGAGTTGGAATATCAACAACAAATAGAGACATTATATGAGGATGCTAAAGAACAAGTATTGGATGTAAGTTTACATCCTGATGTGATGAAAATGATATCATACGCAAACGATGATGAGGATAATAATAATAGAAAAAGAAGTCGAAATGATGATACATTTGATGAAACAACAGGTGCATTTAAACAACCAAGAATTGATTTAAAAAGATATGAAGTTAATGAAGAGAGCACGATAGAGAGTTTAATGATAAATGAATCTTATATACGACACCAAGAATTGGTATTAAAAGAAATACTTCCAAAAACGTTAATGAATCAATGGATAATAAATAATGAATATGTTAAAGAAAATGAAGATCGATTACAAGAGACAATGGATAGACAGTTGAAACAGCTGGCAGATTTAAATAAGCATAGAGAACTTATGCAGCTTGAAGGGGATTTTGATTTAAAAGATTTAGAAAAACAATGGCACAATCAATTAATTAAAAATTTACAATAATCAAACGACATTTATAAATAAGCTAAGTACTTATATGTTTTACGCTTATTGTAACGATTTTTTTTAATTGATGACATTTTATAAACTTCTATCATTGCACTTTCTTATGACTTATGACTTTAAT
Source organism: Tetrapisispora taiwanensis (nom. inval.) (assembly GCA_030573835.1). NCBI lineage: Eukaryota > Fungi > Ascomycota > Saccharomycetes > Saccharomycetales > Saccharomycetaceae > Tetrapisispora > Tetrapisispora taiwanensis (nom. inval.). Next base: position 60,316 of record JAJMDZ010000054.1, on the reverse strand, counting down.
TCACATATTTATATATGATGACACTATGTAGTTCTATTTTAAACTAATAGATTTTTGAATAAATTAATTGTTTAATTAAATAAATACAAAAAAACATTAAGATGACTATCTTTTGATTTCTTTTAATTTCAAATGGTATGTTGTGTTTATTTCAAAATATGATTTCTAAATAAGAATTATATAAAAAAAGATATTATTAGTAAATTTCTAAAAATGTAAATATATTAATTTTCTTAATTGGAAACAATCTATTTGTTTAAAACATCAGCATCGTATCTTTGCTTGAACCAAGCGATGGTGTCTTCCTTAGAGGTCTTGTGAGAGTTACCAATAGTAGCTCTACATCTCTTTCTTCTAGCAATTCTAGCACCTGGTCTACCCATAACGATGTAGAAATCCATACCGAAAATACCAATAGATGGATCGTACTTGATACCTAAATCGATATGTTCGTCAATACCGAAACCGAAGTTACCAGTAGCAGAGAAGTTTCTGTCTCTTAATTGATATTCCTTAACCTTTAAACCTCTTTCTAAGATTTCTTCAGCCTTTGGACCTCTAACGGTAACGTGAACAGCAATTTTTTCATTTCTTCTGATACCGAAAGTTCTAACGGTGTATCTAGCTTTAGAATGAACTGGAGTTTGACCAGATAATTGTTCTAAGACCTTGGAGGCTCTGGTTAATCTATCACCAGATTCACCAACAGAAATATTTAAGACCAATTTTTCGATCTTTAATTCACGCATAACATTTTGAGCTTTAGCAGACATTTTTGGCTATGATAACTTTGGATTGGTTTCTTTAAAAATGAATTAGATAGAAAAAAATTTTTAAAAAAAAACTTATTCAAAATATAATTCTTTTATATAATAATAATAATAATTTTGATGTAAAAAATACTTAATTAATTAAGAGAAGTACAAATATTAAAGAATATAAAATTTTATCAATTGAAGTTAAAACCAATACAAAATGAAAATTCAATATATAATATAAAATTGAGTATTATACTATAAATGAATAACACATTATTGGGATAATGATAGTAAAATTAACAATACCATCCATTAATAGAATATCGTTAACATTGTTGATACAATTAACATCTCTAAACATCTCTAAACAGAATTAACAGAATTAACAGAATTAACATTATTATTATTAGCATTATCGCACTATATTGACAAAATTGAAATTCTTGAAAAATTTCAGTGATGAGATGAGATTGAAATTTTATTGAAAAAAATATATGTGAATTTGTGCGTCGGCTTCTTAAATTTTTGTGGTATTTTTTCAACTCTCGCGTTTTTGATATTTTATTCTTTTTTCAAATTTTTTCAAATTTTTTCAAATTTTTTCAAATTTTTTTAAATCTTTTTCGGGAATGCGGCATCCGAACATTTTCTTAAAACGTGGTGGTGTTTGGGTTTTGCAGTCACTCATAAATTGAGAAGGGTTTTAACACTTGTGTCGGGGTAACTATCATTTCATGTTATATTTTTCTATTTTTTTTTATTATTGGAAAATTTCAATTATCTTCTTCTTTCCTTAACTATATAAAATTTAAAGTGGCAAATTTAAAAGTTACCTTTATTATATATAAGATTAAAGGAAACAATTATTTATATTTATATTGTTAATTATATTTGATTATTAGTTGATATTACATTATCATAGCATACGCATACAATAACCTATTTTATAAAAAATGCAAGCAATTGCTAATAGTTTTAATCAAAATTCTCTGGTAAAAGAATTACAATATGATAAAGAAGATAATTTAAATGAAGATTTTATATTAGGTAATAATAATTTTAATAAGATTGCTCCATCGATCTCCATGCCACCAATCTCTACTCCAAGAGATTTTTTAAGAGCCCATACTGATGATGCTTCAAATCCTGATTGTAAGATCAAAATTGCACATGGTACAACTACATTAGCATTTAGATTTCAAGGTGGTATTATCGTTGCAGTTGATTCAAGAGCCACTGCGGGTAATTGGGTTGCTTCTCAAACCGTCAACAAAGTTATAAGGATTAATCCTTTCTTATTAGGTACAATGGCCGGTGGTGCTGCTGATTGTCAATATTGGGAAACTTGGTTAGGTTCTCAATGTAGATTACATGAATTAAAAGAAAAAGAACGTATTTCTGTTGCAGCTGCTTCAAAAATTTTAAGTAATTTAGTTTATCAATATAAAGGTGCAGGTTTATCGATGGGTACAATGATTTGTGGTTATACAAAAAAAGAAGGTCCAACAGTTTATTATGTTGATTCAGATGGTACAAGATTAAAAGGTGATTTATTCTGTGTAGGGTCTGGTCAAACTTTCGCATATGGTGTATTAGATTCAAATTATAAATGGGATTTAACCGTCGATGAAGCTTTGTATCTAGGGAAAAGATCTATCTTAGCTGCCGCTCATAGAGATGCCTATTCTGGTGGTTCAATTAATTTATATCATGTCACTGAAAATGGTTGGATTTATCATGGTAATCACGATGTTGGTTCAACTTTCTGGGAAATTAAAGAAAAGGAAGGTTCATTTAATAATGTCGTCGGTTAATTGATTTAGATGGTATTATTCTTTCCCAGTTAAATTAAATATAATGAACTTATAAAAAAAAATTAACAAAAAATTTAAATATACACTTATATAGATATATTACAAAAAGATTTAAAAAAAAATTAGAATATTACAGAAAAAAATACTTTTAGCATTTGTATAAAATAAAATTATAATTTACCATATTTACTATTATTTATTTATTTAACCAAGTAAAAATTACATTAAATAAATTATAAATTATATTATTCCGTATGTTAACTTTTATAACGCTAACATAGATATGCATATGTGTATTGCCATTTTTTTCATAAGAAAACATTATAATTAATAAATTATAATTAATAAAATCTTAATACAGTCTTTTTATTTTAATTTTCAAACAAAATTATGGTTCTTACACGTTTTCAGAAATATAAGTCTCAACGACTTCCATGGAGTCAATTGAAGGTAAATTATCAACAGCACTATTAATATTAAGTGATGTTAAATCCTTTGTGTCTAGATTTAAATCAGTAGCATGTTCAATTAAGTCAGTATCATCTAGTAATGCTTCGGATAACGCATCATCTAATTTAGGAATATCTTCTAATTTTTTATCTAAAAGATCATCAGTAATAGATATTTCTTTATTATCGGATAGCTGATTTGATTCTTCAGTAGCCTTGATATAAGAGTTTGTGTCATTTTTACTCTCTTCTTTAGATTCTTTCTTTACTTTATCTTCTTCAGAACCCTTCATAACGATATCTTCTTTCGATTCAGATGAATTCTTATTTACTGAACCATTCTTTTCGTCCACCTTCTCAGCATCAGCATCTTCTGAGTCTGAACTTTCGGAATCATTGTTCGAATCACTTTCATCACTGCTAGTCTCTGATTCTGAGTTATCAGACTTATTATTATCATTTCCATTATCTTCTTCTTCAGAACTAGATTCTTGTGAGCTGCTAGTTTCACTGCTTGAATCGTCATCGTCGTCACCGTCATCATCGTCATCGTTATCTTTAGATGAATTTGAAGCAACAGATAAAGCCCTCTTTCTTGGAATCACAGGTTTTACCTCAGGTGTTACTGCAGTTCTTGCAGGTTGTCTAGGTTGGAAGAATCTTGATAATGAAGTTGGATCAAATGAGCTGCTACTGCTGTCAGATTTCTTTGCGGGTGATGTGGTCTTCGTTGGTGATGTAGTTGATTTGTTTGTTGCTGTAGTGTTAGAAGAAGCTGCCTTTTTAGCAGCTGTAGCAGCAGTAAGAGTTGTCTTTGGTTTCGCTGGGGTAGCAGATACCATAGCAGCGGTTGGTGAAAGACTAACAAGTTGTTTAACTTTTCCATTGGTAACTTTAGAAGTAGCTGCATTAACAGCAGCAGCTAAAATAAGATTCAGATGTTGAGGGTTCTTATCCATTAATGCAGTCAATGGGTTACCAGTGATACCTTTATTCTTAGCTGCTTGTGTAACTTGATTAATGGTCATTCCTAAAGCTTGAGTTAAAATAGATGCAATAACTGGTTTTGATAAACCTTTTCTATCTTTAGTTAATATCATTAATTGTTCTTGTAAATACTTCATTGTTCTTTGATTATCATCCATCTTATTTTCCTTTGCTGTAGATCTATTAGCAGCAAGTGTTTGAGATATATTTTGCTCTTTTCCATTGTTGTCAGTAGTTGCTTTTTTGTTTCTACCGGTATTCTTACGACCTTTTTGTTGATCAAGCTTTAATTGATTTGCTTGTGCTTTGGCAGCAGCATTTTCTGCTTGCTTCTTCTTTTGTAACTCTCTTTCTGTTATATGTTCCTCATCTAAACCCCATAACCACCCTTTTCCTTCTTTAGAAATTTTCTTAAATGATTTATTTAAAGAAAGATTGTGTCTTACTGAGCTTTGCCAACCATCAGGGCAGTATTTATAATAAGGGAATAATTCTTTAATACCTGCATATATTTCAGATAGTGACATACCTTTAGGTGTTGAAAATTTTCTGAAACAGGTTGTTAATAACGATGAATATGAAGAAAGTGGTTTTGTTCTGTACTCTTCAGGAATTTCATTTAGAGAATAAACCTTTTTAGGTTGTTTGGCAACTTTCTTTTCGGCTGCAGCAGTGGTTTTTGCCTTTTTATTCTTTGCAGGAGAATCAGTTTTAGGTTCTTCTTCTTTCTCAGATGTTGCAATAGATACCTTCTTGACGGTAGTTTTGCTTGCTGCTCCAGTGGATTTGGCCTTGGTTGCAGCTGGTTTTTTCTTTTGTTGCTTCTTAGTAGTTTCATCCTTGATTTCAACGTTTGATTTTTCTGTATCCTTAGTTTTGTTGTTATTTTTATCTGCAGCTTTATCTTTTTCTGGAAGTATGAATTGGAAAGGTATTTGACCAATTTGTATCTTAGTTTTGTTTCGAAGTGGGACAGTATTACCTCTCTCTATGAAAGTATCGTCTATAAATGCACCGTTTTTACCAATTACAGATAATTCAAATCTTCCAGTACCAAAATTATAAAATATCTGAGCATGTCTTCTTGAAATAGATTTAGAAGGACCTAAATTAACATCCACTTTATGAGAAAAATCATTCTCAGATCTTCTCCCGATAATTACATGAAGTGTCTGCACGTAAAATGTGAAACTCTGAAAATCTAATCTAGCATATGCTGATATTGTTGATTGTTCTTCCAAACCTGAGACGCCATTTGGAGTTCTTACATTTTTATTTTGAATGCCAGTATTTGAATTTGATAATAGATGTCCACTTATTGTACCACTTGGATTATCGTTAATATTTTGATTAGTTGTGAAAGTAGATGTTATTGGAAATTCATGATTTTTAAAAGTTGTTGGAGTTAATGAGTTTTTTCTCTGCCTATTGAATAAGTTATTCTTTTCATAAATAATTGATTGAGGTGAATTTCTATCCATTGTTTTTATGCTATCTGGTCTAAATTTATCTGTACTCAAATTTGTACTTAATTGTTTATTGTCACTTATTTCTGGATCATTGTTTAATTTTAATGCACTCTCATCCTCTTTAACATCTTTCTTATCCAAGCTAGTTGGTTCATTATCAATTGTTGAACTTCCAATTGTTTCTCTTAAATCATTATCTTTCTGAGTAGAATCATTTTGTTCAATATTTGTGCTATTTAATATATCATTTGCTGCCGACAGTATTTCTTCATTATGTTTTGAATCAAATACCAACAGTTTTGAAAAATCATGTTCTGGTAACTCTAAGGAATGGATTCCTGAATTTATATCATTCTCAGTATGAAGATCCAATTTAGATATATCTTTACTATTTTTATCCACATCTTTATATAATAAACTATTATCTTCTGTTTGTTTCACATCGATATTAGATAAAACTTGAGTATCCATATTATCCGCTATGGGACTTGCAGATAGATTCCCATTCATTTTCCTATTAAGAGTTGTAAAATATTTGTTTATTATAATGTGATTGATTTATATCAGTTTGAATAGAACAAAATAAATTGTAATGATATGCTTTCTTAGTTGTACACTTAGAAAATGTGAGTAATATAATGATACAATGGATTAAAATTAATTAGAAAAAAAAAAACCTATTTATATTTAATTTTTTAAAAATAAAAATCCTAGCTTTTGCTTTAAGTGATGAGAATAACTCTTTTTTTTATATTGATATTTGAATAAAAAAAGGTAGACGTAACGTAAAAGTTCTCACTTGGGTATATTTTTCAAAGGTAGCAAACCTTGATTGATATTGTTTTTGTTTAGTTTAATGCTTTAAGTTAAATATTATAATCAATATAAATCCAATTTTTATCTATTTATTAAAATTAAAGGTTTTATTTTTATATACCTGATTTGTTATTATATACAATGCATTATTTATTTTTATTTTTATTAATTTTTTGTTTATAAATAATTTTTTGTTTGTCGTTAATAGTGATAGTCACGTCACAATAATAAATTCACATACTTAAGATTATAAAATGTTATATAAGATAAATATGTCAAAGGTTTAAAAGTAAAAACATTTTATTAAATATATTGATGATGATCGAATTAACGTTCATGTATTCTTAATTATTATTTATATTTTAATCTATATAACTATATGACGTTTTTTGTATGTATGTATGTATGTATGCAAAACAAATATCGTCACTTTCTCTTTTTTTTTAATTTTTTTCATTTAAAGAGGATTTAAAAGAAGTGATATAGGTAATGCAAATGCAGGTTATGACGTTAAGTGAGATACTTCAGACTCATTTTTATTGAAGAGTGCAGTATCGAGTGTTTTTTTTTTCTTAGTGTCTAACGGATTTATTATTCTTAATAATCTGTTCTTGGAATATTGACTGAAGGGTTTAATTTGATTGAAATGTTATTGAAATTGATACTAATTGTCTTGATTTAATCAAAATCGATTTCACCATTAATAATAGCATTTAATCTTTTCTCTTTTTCAGCGTCACCTTGTCTTGTATTAATTTCTTCATCTTTTTTAATTTTAATTGAATCATCATTTAAATTCCAAACATTAAATACCGGATGAGCTGAATCACAATTTTTACCTAAAGGACAGAACCCTGTCAAATATCTTTGACATAAACTTTTTGAAATATGTCTTTTCTTACAATTTGGACCTTCTGGACAATAACCTAATTCATAATCTTCACACTTCGGAATTTTATTTAATGGATCAATATGTAGATATTGACATTCTGGTGTTTGTGTACAAAACCCATTTTTACTGAAAAAAACACATTCAGGCATTTTTCTTAAATTATATTCATGTAGATATTCACAATTATCATTTTTTTTACATAAACCTCTTAACCAATGTTTACAAACAATTTTATTTTGGAAAATTGGTAAAACATGTTTCTTAGTACAATTATTCCCAAGTGGACATGAACCAGATAGTGCACCATTATAATATTCGCAAGTTGGTCTGTCTAAATCTAGTGATAAATTATATTCTTGTCTTAAGAAAGGTTCGAACTTGAATGGGTATTTATTTGTATCAGGATGAACAACACTCATTTTTTTTTTGATTATATTATTTATCTTTTTATTGTAATTGAATCCAATAACTTTTTAAATGTTATATTATTCTTAGTATTTGTTAATTACTATTCTTATATTCTTTTACAATCTTGGAATCAAAGTAAATAAAAATAAAAATAAAAATAAATAATAATAAATTTAAAAGCTCTTTAAATATAAATTAATAATTGATTTAATAATCAATTATTAATAATAATCTTATATCCTTTGAAATTTATTTCTCTAAGTTTCTGTTGAATTCCATTAAATCGCTTTTTTATTCTAATTAACTATGTCGTAATATATGACAATTTTTTTTAAGCGCACTTTTTCTTATGGCCCATACAAAAAAAATATAGAATAATGATGATCTCTATGGCAATTTTCTAAGGTATAAAATAGTGTATTGGCGGTTAAATTCACAATAATTTAATATAAATAATCAAACGTTAAAGACAATAGATGGTTTAATTTAGGATTTTAAAGTATAGTTTAATAAATCTTGTTAGTTAAATAATATTTGTTTAAAATATCAATTGAAATTTCTTGAAAAGCTAACTTTTCAAGAAAATTGATGTTTCGTATTTGAGAAATTTAATAATTTGTTTTCAAAACATCCACTTTCTTTAAACAGTTTAAGTAAATATATCCGATGCAAAACATTAATTTTTAAGAAGTTTTTAACCAACACTAAAACAAACAATGTAAATTATATATAAACTAGAATAATAAAAATATATTTGTTTAGAAATAAATCAGATAAATATCTTTTTTTTTTTTTTTTTTTTTGATTATCCTCACTTTATATTAAAATTATAAAAAATAAGAACATGGGCGGCTAGTTTGTAAAGAATTATAAATATATATATATATATATATATTTATGTCTAAAATTAATAACTATCACTAATATCGTTAAATATACATATATTTTATATTGTGATTATAAAAATTGAATTAAGAATTAGTATTTGCATTTATGCATTTGAGTTTCATTTAATATTGGTTATTACTTGATGATGCATTCAAATACAAGTTTATTGAATGGTTTTCAGACAAAACAAATCTAGTTACACAGTTTTTAAAGACTTAAAGTACAACGAATGGATATTATTAGTCTTTTATGATTACATATCATACTACCAACAGTGAATTTTTAACTGGTGTATCACTTCCAGAATTCTCCAAATATTTTTTTTTTGAAGAAAAAAATAATTAATCAAATTAATCATTAAATTACAATTCATTTTAAAACACACATCACCATTTTCTAGTGGACTCTAGATCTTCATTCACCAATATAAATATTTAAATTAGCAAAGTTTTAATTAATAACTTTTATAATCATTTATTACAAAGGTAAACTTTTATATGGCGTTTTCATTGGAGCTTAAAATTGTACGGACAAAAACTTTGTAACCAACGCCAAAGAATTTTAATATTTCGAAGAAAAATAAATATATAATCTATGAATTGTGGAATAACGAAAATGTATCATGCATGTTTAATTTTTATTGTAAAGACACCATTAATGTATTAGGATAAATTTTGATTTTGAAAATATGCCAAACTTTAAAATATAAAAAATCAAATATAAACTTGTTAATTTAATTTAAATTTATACTTTAATTTAATTAAATTTGTGTAATGAATTTAAAATATAAACAATTTGAAAACAAAACTATATTTTGATCTGACATTAGACCATAGTACATTTGTTTTGCATTCGTAACGAAAACACTGATAGAAGAAGAAAAGATGCAAAAATGCCAGATATTCAATATCATCAAATACAAGGTTTAAATGTTATCAAATTAATGACATCTAATAAGCTGATAGATACATTTTCGATTTTCATTGTATTATTAAATATCAATAAATTATACCTATTATTGTTCACTTTTCTTTTTATAGTTTCAAAAAGGTATAAAAATTTTAAAGCAAATGTATTTATTACAATACTTTTATCCAAAAGACCATCATATAATGATTTTTATTTAGAAAATTACAAAAAATCATTAGATAATGAAAATAATACCATGTCAAAAAATATTAAAGATAATAAACATATAATACAGTTTCTAATAAATATTGCAATAGCCTTATTAATAAGAAGTTACTTCAAACTTATTTGTTTAAATTTCGTTCAAAAATTTTCACTGGCAATAGTTGCCTCATCCATGATTAATCAAAAAAATAATAGGTTATTATTTGCGGTTTTAACTTGTGTCATGGTTGTAATCATTTACTACACTAAAACATATGCATCCAAAGGTCTTTTTATCCATGTAATTCTAAATCAAATAAATTTTATCAATCAATTTTTAAAAGATAATTTTATCTTTTTTGATTTTTTTATTGCCAAAGCCAAGCAAGTATACAAAATATTAGCATATCAAAGAACATTTAATAATCAATCCGGTAATTCAAACTTGAAAAACTATATTGATATGCTTTTTTATCTACTCTCATTTCATGTGATTATGATGCAATGCATAGTGGAAGCTGAAGCTAAATTTAAAAAATCTAAAGATCAGAATGTAAATAAGATAAGTGGCAGCAAAAGTTCAGGTACTAATAAAAAACAAATAAACAGCAAAGAGACTTTATTAGAAAATCAAGACATGTTAACAGTATTTTCAAATGTTGTCAATGATTACAAATATTTTGAACCCATTTCTGCAAATTACAATTCGCAAGCTATGGCAATGAAACCTCCATTTATGACAGGTGAAACCAATAATAATAAAACTTCAAAGAAAACTATAAAACCGAATGATAGTCCAGAAATCATCAAAAATAAGTTTTACCAACTAAATGTAGATGCTGACCAAATTAGAGCTTATGACTCTTCTTTTAATGATACAATTAATGAAAATGATGATGAAAATATGAAAAATACAAAAAAAATTAATAATGATGACGAAGAATTTAATATTCAAATTACAGAAACAACCAATATTGAAAATTTTATTAGATATCTTTTCCAATGGAAAAGAAATTATTCTCTTTCACCATTTTGGTCCATGATCTTTACTGTAAGGGCTACACTATTCGAAAAGAAATATCTTAGAGGAGCTTCTAAAGATGTAAATAATGTCGAAAATGAAGATATTACTGATGATGGTGGCTTGTCATCTTCAAATTCTAATTTAAAAGGTCCTGGTAGTATTGCTGCTAAACAAAGTTTATTCAATTATTCCCAATCCAACGACAGTATGGCATTGATTTTAAGATCAGCCTCTGATGAGTATAAGAGATTAAATATTATTTCAACTAATGAAAATATTTTTAACACACGTAATAATGCATACAAGTTATGCATAATTAATATCAGTTCACATTCTATCACTTTTCATATAGAAAATTTGAATGAAGGTCAATTAATTGTTTTAGTAAATGGTGTTATTTGGCCAGAAGTATCTTGTGCGCTTTTATTAGACAGGGAAGGTGAAGAATATGTTGAAGTCAACGGTTTAGTTCCATCGAGTTCTTATGATATGCAATTTATTAATAGATTAGAAGATGAATATGATTATCTTATTTCTGATGTAGTAGTAAGAACAAGTTCAGATGTTGGTGGAAGAAATGAACCCGATGATTTTGATCAATTTAGCATGGATGAAAAACTAAATGATGATAATAAATCTTCCTATTCAAATGTAACAGGTTCTGGTAATAGCATATATACTATTGATTTCAGTTTCCCCTCTTTTTATCATAGAAAATTTTTATCTCCTCTATTAACATTAAAACATTCTGTACTTACTACCAATACTAATCTAGCAGAAGAGAGAGCGAAATTAAGAAAAACAAAGAAAGAAACAAGTAAAAAATTAAATGCAATCAAACAAGAAATTGATAATTGTAAATCTAAAATAGATCAAAATATATTTAATGATGAAAAAATTACGACTAGAATGGATAATCTAAAGTTATCTTTAAAAAATAGCGAAGAAATGACAGTTAAATTAGAGAAGAAACTGCAAGACATTTCAGATCTGGAATTGCAAACTGAAGAAAAATATAGTAAAGAAAAGGATAACCATTTACAGAGAGTATTAGAGTATAGTAAAATTGAAGAGAATTTAAGAAAATCATACGAAAACAATGAGAAAAAATTATCTAATCTAATATCAGAAGAAGCTCAATTAGTGTTAAAAACAGCTAAAATAAAGAGCAAGCATAAAAAATTAGAAAAAGAAGTTAATACTGATACGAAGGAAACTGATGAATTAAAAGCTCAATTTTTAAACAAAAGAGTACAAGATCGTATTACTCGTGAAGATAGCAGAACTCAATTTTCTACTGAATTCCAATTTGCTTTAAAAGCTTTAGAACAAGATATTTCAAGAATCGAAGTAGAAAATCAAAATTTACAAAGAATTGTTTCAAATTATAAATAGGTTAAGTACTTGTATTTCATAGTTTTATTTGTAATTTATTAGTCTAAATTATACAACATTAATCAAATAGATAAGCTGATAACCTAATCTATTTATCTTTAACAATTCTATTTTATATTCTTTTAACTTAATAATAAAAATGATTCTTTTAGCGTGTTCTTTGCCTTGCTTGACTACGGTTCATTTTTTCTATCGTGTTCTCTCCGGCCTTTTTTTTTATTATTTTTTTCAATTTCAGTCATCACCTATTTGATTTCGAAGACTGGTGCTATAATGAAACTTATCAGTATAACAAGATCTTAATACATTTTTTGATAAATTGTCAATTAAAAAAGAACTGTGTTGATTATTATAACTTGAATAATATATTAATTATTATCAGAAAGGGATATATTTTGTCGAGAAGTTACAGATATATCAAAATCATCACAAATAGTATATCCGTTTCTGATGAGTGGTGCATATAATAATATTAAAACAAAGACTGTTTTATCAATTCAATCTCATGTAGTTCATGGTTATGTGGGAAACAAAGCTGCTACGTTTCCACTACAATATAAAGGTTGGGATGTTGATGCATTAAATTCAGTACAATTTTCAAATCATCCTGGTTATAAGCAATTCACTGGTTTCTCGAGTACTCCAAATGATTTAGTAGAAATTATATCCAATGGATTAATTAATGGATTAAATATAAATTATGATGCCATTCTAACGGGATATATATCTGATACTGTTGGTTTGCAAAAAATTGGAGAATTAATAAGTTCAATTTGTAAGAAAAACAGAACAATCAAATGGCTTTTAGATCCTGTATTAGGTGATAACGGAAGGTTGTACGTCTCTGAAGAAAATATTGAAGTGTATAAAAATATCTTGAAGGATTCAAATATTTATGTTGTTACACCAAATCAATTCGAAATGGAACTTTTAACAGATATTAAGATAGCAGACATGGAAACACTTCGAAAAGCTTTTGAAACTTTTAATGATCGTTATAAAAATATAGATAACGTTGTAGTGACAAGTGTAGAATTAACTAATTATCCAGATATATTATTTTCAGCATGCTCAAATCTAGAAAATGTATCATGTGAAAACTTAGAAGTATCAATTGTCGAGGTTCCTATCATTCCAGCAAAATTCAGTGGTAGTGGTGATCTTTTCTCTGCATTATTATTAAATGAGATTTTTATGATTGAAGATATATCAATAGTATCGAAAAACGAATTGTTAAAGGAAGCCTTAAATAGAACCTTAACATTAGTCGATGCTATCTTAAGAAGAACATATCAATTGACAATAGTTGATCAACCTAACGATAATAATATTCAAGCTCTTCCAGTAGTAAAGGATTTAAAGTTAATACAATCAAGAGATTTGTTACTAGATGAATCCATTTATACAACTTCAAAATTCAAAAATACTTCAATATAAAAAAACAATAGTAAACTTCAAATAATATAGAAACGAATTTAACCCTCTCGTAATATATATCTTTAATCGCATAATTTTAATTTCTTAACTGAATATGTTCTATTCAATTCCATAAAATGAATTGAATATTTAATGATACCCATATTATTTTTATAGTTTAAACCAATTTGAAATAATATATTACCATTGTTTTTCATGCCATTTATCATGTTGAGATACTTTTTTTTTGTAGGGTGTGAAGATAAGCGCTAACACGATTTTAACTATTTCAGAATTGAATCATTTTAAGGAAATTGTTCAAGATAAAGAATAAAATTGTTCTAATGACTTTCCATTTTTAAAGCAACTATATATTTTTTAATTAATGTGTTTCTAATTTCAAATCATATTTTTTATATTGGATACTTCAACTATAACCGATACTATTAATATTTGTTCTATTAACAAACAATTCTTATAGTTTAATTTATCTTAGGGTAGGTGTTCCATATATAAATATAACCGCCCGCTAACAATAAACATATGAAATGAATAAACATTTTAAGTCTCAAAAAAAGGACCCCATATTAATACATATGAGGAGAATGAATATTTTAGTTATGATTTGTACATTGTTTACTTTATTTTTATTAGGCTATTCTAAATTATCAAAAAAGATTGAAGTTAAATCAACGAATAATAAAATACGACTAAGTGGTTCTTTCAGTTTAGATAAAATATATCGACATGGTGCAGGTAAACATTATAAAAATTATCAAGTATTAGATATAAATAAGGATTTATTGGTTACTTTAGGTCAAAATTATTTAGAAGAAGTAAATTTACTACAAAAAAGTGATATCGCAGAAGAAAATGAAGAATTGTGGACAACTGATTCGTCATTTGCAACATCCAATCCCTTTGATTTTAAATTTAATCTAGAAGCAAAGGTACAGACCATACAAAGGTTAACTAATAGAGACCCTGAGTTTATTGAAAATTTTATATATTCATTTAATGATAACAACATTCTGCATGAAAATTCCGCATTGGAATGGAGAGAAGGAGGGGAGGAAGTACTTGTTCCTAATATCGAAGATAAAAAGACAGTTATATCGTTGGCTTTAATGTCTTCAAATGCATACGTGAGGTTACCACAGACTGGTGACTGGAGAAATGTAACTCAACCATGGGATAACAATAATTCCCAACCTTATGGTTGGGATGGTGATGGTATTCGAGGTCATATATTTTACAATGCTGAAGCTGATATAGTAGTATTGTCGGTGAAAGGAACAAGTGCACAAGGTATACCCGGTGCAGGGGATGATGAAACAACAACTAATGATAAACTTAATGACAATCTTTTATTTTCTTGCTGTTGCGCAAGAGTCAGTTATCTTTGGACTACTGTTTGTGACTGCTATAAAAAATCATATACCTGCAACCAATTCTGTGTTGAGAAATCTATCAGACGTGAAGATGGTTACTACCAAGCAGTTATCGATATATACAAAGACATACTAATCAATTATCCAACTGCTACTGTTTGGGTGACAGGTCATTCTTTAGGCGGTGCTTTAGCAGCCTTATTAGGTAGAACATTTGGTTTACCAGCGATTACGTTCGAAGCACCGGGAGAAGAGCTTGCTGCGAAAAGATTACATTTACCTTTCCCACCAGGGATTCCTGAGTACTTAGAGCATATATGGCACATCGGACATACTGCTGATCCAATATTTTTAGGTACTTGCAACGGTGCTTCATCTACTTGCTCAATAGCAGGTTATGCCATGGAGACACAATGCCATTCTGGTTACGAATGTGTATACGACGTTGTCAAAGACAAAGGTTGGCATGTTAATATGTTGAACCATAGAATACATACAGTCATTGATAAAATATTAAATAAATATGATGAGGTTGCAAAATGCACAAGACTAGAAAATTGTATTGATTGTTATAATTGGAATTTTGTTCCAAATGATGAAGAACCGACTAGTTCGACAAAAAATGGCAAAAGCAAAAGCAATACTAAGACTAGAACTAAAACCAATACAGAGATAACAACAAGTACGACATTGACAGATACGATAACTACGACTTCTTTAACTTGCATTGGAAGAAATTGGGTAGGCATCTGTACAGATTATGGATCTGCTCCAACATTAATAGAATTTTGATATATATATATATAAACACTAATTTATTTTTATGTGATTTCTTTAAACATTTCTCTTTTGTTTTTTTCTCATAATTTTTTAAATTTAATTGATATAAAAATAGAAAAATAAAATTGGTACTAATTCAATGATGCAAATTAAATTAAAGTGTCTTAATCCATAGAATTGAGAAAAAAAAGAAACTACAAACTACAATAAATTTAGAATGCAAATAGTTAATAAAGCTATCAAATTATTATGAAATGCTTTTTTTGAATGTTACTAAAAAGTTAAAAAAAGTTCTGCAACCAAAATCTATTTACGTTTTTAATTACAGTGACATTATGAATTAATTACGATAAAGATAAATATGAAGATAACGCTATGAAGGTAAATTTTTAATCAATTTTTAAAATTATAAAATACACTGAAATAATTATGGGTTAACTGGGATTTCTTCTAACTCAAATATAAGATGAATAATAAAATAGTAAAATTGTTAAAACTTTTATCATTATTTGCTAGTAGTGATTATTATTTGTTTGCTATATTCTTTTAGAAAGAAACAAATTTCGAAAAAATTTTTTTTTTAATTAATTTTTTGAATTTGAAAAGGGAAGAAACGAAGAAACAGGCGTATAAACCCTCTATTTTATTTTGAAAAAATTCGAAAAAAAAAAAAGTTTCGAAAAATTTTTCTAATCCAAGCCAAGTTTGATTGGAAAAGGTAAATATTAAACGTATAAACTAGAAATTTCAATAAAGAGTTTTCTAATAAAATTATTAATGAATGAATGTTAACTAATAGAAATTTAAATGAGAATATAACATATTACAAGTGAAATTTCAGTATAACTGAAAAATTAAAGCAAAAAAATAATGATAATAGTAATAATAAATTTAGTACTCCATTAACGTCTCATAACATGTCAGAAACGAATTAATTATTATTTTGCACAGTAATTAAAAACTAAAATAAGACAACAACAATAACAACGTGAAAAACTATAAAATATTAGGAATTATATCCCACTTTTAAAATTATTATATGATGATATTATAAAAATTTTATTTTTCTTATTTCTACTTTCAATCAATTGCATGTATTTTTAATTAATTAATAAAAATATTTATAATATACTTGTCATTTTTATATATAATGAAGTTTAAACTACGTATCTTTTTTTTCTTTTTTATATCTCGTATCCTAAATATCCACAGCTTTTTGTTTTGTTTCTCTTCAGTTCATAAGTTGTTACTAGCTGTTCTTTATTTTATTTTATTCGAAAATTATATATATAACTACAATTTAAAGTAAAAATTTTCGAATATTATATAGTATCTTAGGTTAAATTTAACACATAATCACTTTTTAAAAACTAATTCATCTTTTTTTAGTTTTAAAATCAATTTCTTTTCAATTGATTTAATTTAATTATTATTTTAATTCAATCAGTTTATTTATATCTATCTTATATTTTTAAATTTTTATATTTCATACAATTTATTTTTTGTTATTTTATATTTCATTCTATTATTTAGTTTCAATATAAGAAGGTTAATAAAAAGTATTTACAAAATTAAATACCCACAGCACTTCACTACAATTTAGTAAGAAATGTGGTTTAACAAGTTATCTTTCGTTTCTACTTTCCTATTCTTTGTCACTTTGACATTAGCTTTAGATAAAGATAAGATTTATGAACCAAATCCTCCAACTACCCACAGAGTCTTTATGACTATTAAGTATTTCGATATTAAAGCTGATAAATTTAAAGAACAAGAAATCACTATCGATTTATACGGTACTGTTGTTAAGAAGACTGTTTTCAATTTCGCTTCCTTAGCTGAAGGTGTTAAGGCTAGAATCCAAGGTCAAGATCCAAATGATATTAAGGTTTTAGGTTACAAGGGTACAAAATTCACCAAGGTTGTTCCAAATGGTATGATGTTAGGTGGTGATGTTATTCCAGAAATTGGTCCTTTCTCTGTCCACGGTCCATCTTTCCCAGATGAAAATTTCTTCTTAAAGCACGATAGACCAGGTAGATTAGCCATGGCTAACAACGGTCCAGATTCTAACAACTCTCAATTCTTCATCTCCACCAAATTAGAACCAGCTACTGAATTAGATAACAGAAGTGTTGTTTTCGGTCAAGTTGTTTCCGGTTTAGAAGGTTTATTAGATAATGTTCAATACGTTGAAACTGGTCCAAACAACAGACCAGTCAGAGATGTTGAAATCACTTACTCTGTTGTCAATGAATTGAAATTAGCCGACCCAGAAGGCTTACATACTTCTTACATCCAAAAGGTTGAAAAATTCAGAAGAGGTGACCAATCTCAAGGTTTATCCATGAAACAAATGTTATCCGAAGGTTCTAAGAAGAAGAAGGTCGTCAAGAACAAGGGTAAGAGAAAGGCTTCTAGTGGTTTCCAACCAATCCAAGCCTTATACATCATCTTAGGTTTAGCTGGTTTAGCCATTATCATCAACTTTGTTAAGAAGTCCTTAAACAAGAAGTCCAAGAACTCTGCTTCTTTAAGAACTGACTAGATCTATTCTATTAAGAAAATTTTTAAAAATATAAAATAATTTTATTTAGTTGTTATTTTTTAACAAAATTCTAATCCTAAATTAATATATATCAAACTAAATCAGTAATTATTATAAACGGTTACTTTTAAGTTCATGTTCTATATTTTAGGTATCCTATATAAACCACATATATTTGTAAATATTAATAATTTTACTTAAACTATCCTTTAATAAAAATAAAAAGTAATGTTTTAATTTACTTATTTTTGTTATAGAATCTATATATATTCTATCTTCATTCAAATTTTTCTAATTTTTATGTATTAATCAATTATTTATTTAATTAATATATCAATTAAATAAAGTATTGTATTATCTTAATTATTCACTCACTTATAATCGATAATCGACATTTTTAATCAAATTCGGTACTTAAAGTTGTCAAATTTTTAATCTCTCGTTTAGTAGCCGAAATCCATCTTTAAAAGTTTAGCGAAATTTTATAAATATAAAAGAGCCCAAATCTATTAATCATATTAAAAAACTATTAGAATAATTTTTTTAATTTAGATGAAAGAGTTCAATAGTACATAAAAATTACCATTAAATAAAGAGAAATTATATAATAACTTTTATAATGGGTTGGTCTGTATTTGATTCAGCTGTTATTGCAGTGATTTCGATCTTCTTAATTCAAGCTCCATATACTAAAGTTGAAGAAAGTTTTTCAATTCAAGCGATTTATGATATTTTAAATTATGGTGTTACTGATATTTCACAATATAATCATTTAATTTTTCCAGGTGCCGTTCCAAGATCTTTTGTTGGCCCTTTAATTATTGCTATTTTAACTAAACCATTAGTTTTAGTTTCTAAATATGTTAACCAGGGTATGCCAATTGCTACTCAATTTGAAACTCAATTATTGGTTCGTTGTATGATTGGTTTAACTAATGCTATGAGTTTAGTTTATTTGAAAAATTCAGCTGTAGAATGTATTAATAATTATCAAAAGAAATTACAAGAAGATGAAAAGAAAAGAAGAGAAGAAACTAGAAGTTTGAAATCAAGAGCTCCAGATGTTAACTTATATACGGTTGGAAATTGGTTTCTTGCTTTTACAATTACAAGTTTCCATTTAATGTACTATTCTTCAAGACCTTTACCAAATTTCATAATGGCATTACCATTAACTAATGTTGTATTTAGTTGGATATTATTAGAAAGATATGATTTAGCAATTGCATTATGTGGTATTGTAGCTACTGTTTTTAGAATTGAAGTTACTGCTTTAGGTTTAGGAATTACTTTATTCTGTTTGTCATTCAAAAAAATTACAATTTTAAAAGCTATTAAGTTTGGCGGTTTAGGTGTAACAACAGGTTTAACTATTTCGTTAACCATCGATTCTTATTTCTGGCATGGTTATTGTGTCCCAGAAGTAGATGCATTTATCTTTAATGTCATCGAAGGCAATGCTTCTAGCTGGGGTGTTGAATCTCCATTCGCTTACTTAACACATTATCTAAGAATAATTTATATTCCACCAACTGTTTTATTATTATGTGTTCTGGGCTACTCAGTTTCTCCTTCATCTATGAAGATTTCATTTTTAGCTTCTTTGTTCCATATCATTGCCCTATCTTTACAACCTCACAAAGAATGGAGATTCATTGTCTATTCTTTACCAATGATTAATTTATCTGGTAGTATAGCCGCTGCATATTTATGGGAAAACCTTAACATGACTACAACATTAAAGATGGGATTAATTGCGTTACTTCCATTGTCTCCAGTTATTTCATTTATAGTTTCTTTAGTTTTCTTATTTGTTTCAAAGATGAACTATCCAGGTGGCGATGCATTACTTTCATTTAATGAAATGATTGTTCAAAACAATATCAGAAACGTTACAGTTCACATGAGTGTTCCAGCAAAAATGACTGGTATTACATTATTTGGTGAATTAAATTATGATTTATATGGTGTTAATTATGATGCCAGTGAAGGAACTACTGCAATCGAAGAAAGATGGAACACATTCGATTATTTAATCTGGCCAGAATCCAATTCAACATTATTACCTTTTGATAAACACCCTGAAAATAATTGGGAATTAATCTATAAAACCACTACTTTTGGTGGTATTAACACAGAGTTTTTGGTTGACTTTTTCGTTTCACAAAATCAAACTGTGTTCTCTATTGGTAAGGATTTGTTATTTAACGGTTCTGTAGCCAATAACCTTAATGAATTTATCAATAACGCCATTTACAAAGATGAAATACTTTTCACTTACAAAAGAATTGCATATGATGATGTTGAAGATAACAAAAAGAAGGAAATAGTCGAAGAATCTAATTAATTTTAATTAATTACCTATATACCATAAATAGAATAAATTTTTATAAACGGTTTACTCATGTTATTTAGTTATAAACTCAGTTGGTAATAAGCTCAAAAGATTATTAATATCAATCATTTGCGATATAGTCGTCGGTAACAAACATATAAAATGCTTAAATGTTGATAATTTTGAATGCTTTTATAATATTTTTTAAATGATCTTTACGTAAATCTACTTAATGGGTCCATAATCTGACCATCTTATCTTTACCACCACTACATACTCTATTACCATCTACACTCCAGTCAACGGTATATACTTCATCTTGGTGACCTGGAAGATCTACTGATAGCTTCTTAGTTCTAACATCCCAAACTTTTAAGGTTCTATCTTTAGAACATGACACTAAAAGTCTACAATCGGATGACCAAGCAACTTGGTAAACACTAGCAACATGTCCCCTGAATGTTGTAATAAATTTACCATCTCTGCTATCCCAAAGTTTAATAGAATTATCAAATGATGCAGATACAATCATTCTACCATCAGGACTAAATGCGACATGGTTGACTAATTTCTGATGACCAGTCATTCTTGCAATTGGTTTAGTACTCTTAGATGGATTCCATAAGAACATTGTGAAATCATCGCTTGCTGTTACCATTAACTCTTCTTCGGTACCATTACGTTTGGAAACTTTTTCATAATTTTTAAGAGCCTTAGCAATAGCTTCTTCTGGAGAAGCTGGAGCGACACCTGTGTGATCATATGGACCAATTCTTAATGCATAATCTGTTGATAAGGATAGATGATTAACCCAATGAGCATGTGATTTCAAAATATTGATACATTTACCATTAGAATTCATATCCCAGACTCTGACAGTTTTATCGTGAGAACCACTATATATGAAATTTTTACCCCCCCATTTAACACATGAAACGGAGTTAGTGTGGCCACTCATGGTGAATAAACAAACTCTTCTAGATGTATCCCAAATTTTAATAGTACCATCCTTTGAAGATGTGGCTAATTTTGGGCGTTGACCTGGCTTGGTTAAATGAAGAGGTTCCCAAGCAAGTGAAGTAATCCATTTTTGATGACCACGCATGGCATCACCAATTGGTTTACCTGTTTTACCTTCCCATAACCTGATTGTATTATCCATTGAACCGGTAGCTATAACTTCACCATCTGGAGACCAAGCAACACATAACACCCAATTGTTGTGACCTGATAATGTAGTCATTGGAGTTTGAGTATCACAATCCCAAATACGTGCTGTGTTATCACCAGCACCAGTAACCATTCTTGAACTAGTATGAGGAGCAAAGGCAGAACATAAAATTGTAGCACCATGACCAGCAATAGCTGCTGAACTACGAGTAGTTGGTCTAACTTTAAAAATCGCTCTTGGTGTATATATCAAAGTAATTATATCTTCTGTTGTATTATGACCCGGTTTCAGAAGTGTAGAATACAAGTTATCAACGATATCTATAGATTTTTCTGGATCGTCTTTATTCTTACCTTTAACATTACAACTGAACACATAAGGAACTGGATCATCTGAGGTACCATTTAATTGATTCAGTAGTTCTTCCAATTGTTTTTCAGTGATACCACCTGGTACTCTTAAAGAATTACCTAAATTTTCACCAGTATCTGCTGCTTGAAATTTAACTAATACATTAGGTAATGAGGTAGGTATGATATCAACTTCTCTTTCTTGTTGAGCTGCTTTTCTTTGCTTCTTAGATGGAGGTGGAATAATAGTAGCCATGCTATTTTTCTTCCCAGGTTAACTTCTTATTTCCAGTGTTGTGTAACAAATTTATCAACAATATTATCTTTAAAAGTTCAAAGGTCTTATATACTCTAATTTAAATTTCGAAACTGTATTAATTTATATCATAACAATTGTGATTTATAGTCGTCATAAAAGGTTTTATCAACTTTATCAAATCTCATCTCATCTCATCTCATCTCATCTCATCTCATCTCATTTTCAGGTTTCTTAAAAATTTTCATTACTTACCCGGCTGTATATTTTTTCTTAAGCTCTAGAAGAGAAGCTGTCAAAGGGAAAACGTCACTTACAGTCAAAGAGTATCATAAGAAACCAAATTAGATCATGTTATGACATGTGGTTAATATATATATATAACATTTACAGTTAATTATAATTAAAAAATTAATACGAATAAATATTAAATATTACTTTGTAGCTATTTATTATATTATATAAAATAAATTTTCATGCAAGTGGCTGATATCTTTTTAGTAAGATAATTATGGTATTATTGTGAAGTTACTGGATTATATCATATTATTTAATCAGTAGATGAAATCTTAGCGTCATCACCGCTGGCATTTGCAGAAGTTTCTGAATCCGCTCCACCAAATGCTAATTCTCTTATTTCTACTATCCAAGGATGCATCAATAATTCTGCAGCAGTGGATCTTTTCTCCGGCTTTTGTACAATCGCTTTCTTTAAGAAATTATAACCTGGTTTAGAAATTTCATCTTTGTTAGGGAATGGTGGAATATGCCCGGCAGCAACATGATACATTATTGCCCATTCGTTATCTAAATGTGCCCATGGTCTCTTACCGGTTATCATTTCTAATATAACGCAACCCAGTGACCAAACATCATCGGCACCAAATTTACCTTTAACAGATGAACCAGTGATAGTTTCAGGTGCCATATACATAGGAGTACCAACTATATTATGAACTCCCTTAGAGGATGTAACATTCTCTATACTTCCTTCATTATCAGATGCTGAGTCATTAACCACCGAAAGTCTGGTATTATTTTCTGCAATCTTACTTGCTGCACCAAAATCAACATATTTGATAATACCATTAAAATCTAATAAGATATTTTCTGGCTTGATATCGCGGTGGACAATGCCCGATAGATGTAAATATGCCAAACCTTCAAGTAATTCTAATGAGTACATTTGAGTAACCATTTCATCTTCAATACGCCCATGTTCTAACAAACTTGCTAATGAACCCCCTTCACAGAATTCCATGAATAAATTGACCTTATCTCTATGAACTTCAATACCGTAGTATTGAACAATATTAGGATGATTTAACATTTCTAATACAGACATTTCTTCCTTAATTAATGGGAAAATCTTCTTCATCGATTTAGCATCTTGAATCTTAATTTCTTTGACGGCCAATATATCACCGTTACCCAAATTTACCGCTGAAAAAACGTTACCAAATGTACCTGAGCCAATAAATTGTCTTTTTTGCCATTTAATGGAAACATTAGACATCGATGAAGCAAGAGACAATAAATATTTATTACCACTATCAGTATCATCAAGTACTTTACCGATTTGACGAGGATTTCTAGTCATCGCATTTTCTAAATCTTCAATTGCTTTAACACGAATTTGAGAATTTACCATCAATATTTCATCGTCATTCACATTTTCCTCAAAATCAATATGTGGTCTAAACTGTTGATTAGCACCCTCTGCTTCTGAAGCTCTTGCACCCATTACATCGAAATGAGAAATTAACAAAGCCATACAAGTGGAAATACGTTGTTTTAGTGCGGAGAATTGTTTTTCATCTAATCCTAAAATATTCCAACCACTTGTTAAACGCATGGCAAATTCCATAGCAGGAACACACCAGCGGAACGTCTTTATATCTGTAGGATCACACTTTTCAACCAAAAATGATAACCACGTTCCCGTAGCCTTCATTAATAACATGATAATAACTGACTTTTTTGAATTTGTTGCTACATTGACCCTCAAAAAGTTTCTTCCAAAATCCCTTGTAAATAAGAATATACTATTTAATAACTCATTCTCAGGGCAAAATTTATGAAAAATATTCAAATTTCTTGAGAAATTTCCAATAACAGTATAGGTGATTCTAAAATATGCCTTATTAATCCTTTGTAAACCATTTTCAACTGAGGAAAAGGATGATTTTCGTTCAACAAATGTCACACAGTCATCAACAACATTCAACAATTTTTCTGACAAATATTCCAGGGAATGAGTCGAGCCTTGACACATCAATGTTATATGGTCTAAATTAACTTTCATATTTAAATTATCAAAACTTGGCTTAATTTCGTCTGATAATGTATATATATCACCTTCCCACAAAACAGGCTCTTTTGGAGCTAATATCAAAACATAACCTAAAGATTGTAATTTTTTTTCAATATTAAGCATTTCAATTTTAGGATCATGTTCTGATAATAAATTAGGAATAAACCCATGTCTTAAATTTAAAGAATCTTCTTGAAATAGATATCTTTCAAATTCAGAGTCATGCTGACCTCCTTGTAACAAATCACGAGATTTACTTCCAATATTGTAATATGCTAAACTATTTTTTATCTCTAACTGTGGAATCAAATCACAACATATATCCTGGTTATTCAATATATTCAATATATCATCTTCATTACAACCTAATAGTTCTGGACTACCGATAAGATAGTAACCTTTCTTTTCCATCTTGCTTCCAGTGAAAATTAAAAAGTGTCCTGTGTTTTGAAGTTGTTTTAGTAACATATCATGATCTGTGATCCTAAAGGACATCGTATTCTGAGAAGCTTTAACTAAAACATTGGTAAATCTATTCAATTTTCTTTTTCTTGTTCCCACGTTTTCAAAATATTGTAAAAGCCATTTTTCAGCTTCAGGTCCATCCCTTATAGTATCTTGAAAGCTAGTATCCTGTAACATATAGAGATGGAGTCTATGTAAAATTCTAAGCATCAACTTATTAAATTCTTTGGCAATTAATTTACCAGCCTTATCAATATAGTGGCCAACATTCTTTAATTCATCCCAAAGATTGAATAATTCATCAGTTTCTTTTAAGGATTTCAAAGATATTTTACCAGAATCCAGTAATTTTAAATTTATTAATAAAAATAGATAAGAAATTGCTTTTAGTACAGTTTCATCAAATTGCGGATCCATGTTTACGGTGAAATCCATATCTGAAGTATATTCATTTACTGTATATTTCATTTGAACGGCAAGTTTGATATATGAAGTAAAATCTCCTATCATTTCATCAATCATCATCATTGTAGGCTTTTCGATTTTTTTTGCATATTCCAATCTAATTAAAATAATTTCTTTAATTAGTGAAACTGGGAACATTAAATTAGTTTCCAATTGATCATCTAGATTACATAATCTTAAATCCTCTAAAACATATCTATATTGTTTATAAAATGTTTTAGCCTTTAAAATCCAAGGAGATAGTGGGTGGAATATTTTTCTTTCAAAAATCTGTTCGACATTTTTTTCTTTCATTATTTGTTCTGCAAAAGATCTAGGGTTTTCGTAAACCCCATCCAAGTTGGATGATAATTTGTTTACCCTTGTAATATCCAAGTCATAATTACCTACCCATTCTCTTAATAAATTTATATGAGTTTCAAAATTAGTTTTAAAATTTAGCCAACTGACTAATGTTTCAATTCGGTTAATAAACTCTGGGGTGTTTGTTATAGGTTTATGCTCATACATCTGCTTTAAGTTAGACCAATAATTGACTATTTTAAAATATTTATTAATTAATGGAGTGATTATCATTTCAGTTTCTTCAGGTGTTGAATTTTCTGGTAATTTAAAAGATACAATTTCTTCAAAAAATGTGTCAGTCGAGTCTCGAAGAGCAGTTAATGATTTAGTTTGATCTTCAACTGTTTTACCATTCATCCATGCTTTTAATTCTAACCAAATTGCAACGTTCAATTGTTTATCAATGCCTGCAGGTTTAATATGTGTAGCGAGTTTAGATTTTTCACTTCTTACAATATCACCCTTTAATACATTAGACAACATTGTTTGCCATTCCAATCTTTCGACTACCAAAGGATGTTCTGATAACTTGGATAAAAACACTTGATCATCATAGGATAAGTCTGAAAATGAAGAAACAAATGTATCTTTACTAAATTCTGATTTTGCTTCAATATTTTTAAATACCTCCTGTACAATTGCATTACTTGGATCAGCATTTTTCAGCCAGTCTAATCTATGTATTAAATATCTGGAACTCATTCTTGTGAAATCAGAATCCATTTTATCTGTGAAAGAATTTATACCGAAATCGAAATCATTATCTTCATTATTTGTCGAGTTTCCTATCATTTCATCAATTTCTATATCCATATCTGTTTCATCATCTTTTAATACAGAGGCAACAATACCACGAGTATAGTAATCATGGGGTTCATATTTTCGTATTTTTTCTAAATATAACTTTTCATTCCAAGACTTTTGTCTTTTAATTTCATTGCTTGTAGTATTATTTATTTTATTGGTTGTTGGATTGCCATTTCTTGTGATAGACTCATTTGTAAGAATTTTTTCTATGCTTGAAGTTGAGTTTAATGAGTTTGTAACATTATTATTAGAAGAGTTATCATGTGTCTTTGTAGTAATATTCAATTGGGAATTAGTTCTATTAGAAGGATGGCTTAATTGTTGATAAGAACTATTTTGTAGTGCAACACCTCCTTTAGAATTATTATGTTGATAAACTTCATGAATCCCAAGACTTCCATTAGTTGAATTATGTGATTTTAAAATATGTTTCTCTCCTGCGGATCCTAAAGAACCTCTAGAATAACCACTTGAATTTATTCTACTATTACTATTTAACTGACCTTTAATATTTGTAGATACTCCTATCGTATTTGATCTTATTACTTTCGAAGGTGAATTTGTTGAATGTTTATATAATGGAATACCATCTGTTTGAATTTGTGATATACTAGTTGATGGGGATGAATTATTTTTATTTGAGTAATTATATTTGTTTGTATTTTTAATACCATTGATATCTCTATAAGACATATCAGCGAAGTCCAAATAATTAGTTGCTTGTTCATCAGATAATAATTGAGATCCTCTTAAATTCACTACAGATCGTGGGGTCTTTAGAGGTGAATGTTCCAAAGGATGTGATGATGTCATCCTATCTTTTAATATCTTCTGGGGAATAGGACTTTCAAGAACTGGTGAAGTATATTCATTGTACTCATTATTCGCACTAGTATGACGTGTTGGTGTATTAATATTATATGTTTGGTTTGAACTTGTTAGAGGAGATAAGTTCAATTTCTCTGCTGTTGAATTTGTATTTGTATTTAAAGTCCCAATATTTTGTTCTTCCATTTTATTATTATAAAATATCAATTTATATTAATAACTTGTAAAATTTAATAATTTATCTTCCTTATTTTTTATTATTGTTTTATGATTATCAAGTATTAATTAATCTAAATACCTTAATCATTTACAATTCTGTCAAATGAAGTAAAAATAATATAACGTAGTTTAGGTATAGATTTTCGAAATTCCTGTAGACTTATTATCAAGCAATAATTAGTTCTTATAACTATAATAGTAATTTCAAGTATTTAATCTAATTAGCACTGATTTATTAATTATAAATTCAATTAATATCTGTAATTAAATATAAATAAATGTCAATCCATTTTATGGCTTAGAGTTTCCAACTGGTTTATATTTTTTAATTTTAAATTTGGAGAGTACCTTTCGGTTATTAAATTAAATTTGACATTGATGTTTCAAAAAAAAAAAAGAAACCATACTAAAAAAGAAGAGCAAGAGGTAGGATATAAAATAAATGAAATCATTTAAAGGAAACATTGTTTATATTTTATATTATATGATTAACATATTATAAGAAATCCAAAGTTTTGCAATATAACAATATTTAGGATATTAAAAATAATCTGTTTTTATTTGAATTCCAGCTATAACAAGCACACTATTTTAAAGAGTTGTCTTGGAGTTATAAAGGGCAAACAAGAAAATTCAAACGTTATATTGAGATTATTTAATAACTTCTATTTAATATAGATTTTCAGTTGGACCAGAATATATCTTTGCATTGCAACAAGGTGTTTAAGACGATAATTTAATGAAATAATGTTAGAACCGGATCAATGTTTAGAGTACCTATATAGGGGACAATTGTTACCGGAGGCAACTGTAAAAGCATTATGTTATAAATTAAAAGAAATGTTAGTGAAAGAATCTAATGTAGTTCATATACAATCCCCAGTTACTGTGGTGGGAGATATACACGGTCAATTCCATGATTTATTAGAAATTTTTGAGATTGGTGGTCGTGTTCCAGACACGAATTATTTGTTTTTAGGTGACTATGTTGACAGGGGTTTATATAGTGTGGAGACAATAATGTTGTTAATTGTTTTGAAATTACGTTAT
The DNA here is from genome assembly GCA_030573835.1 of Tetrapisispora taiwanensis (nom. inval.). Classification (NCBI taxonomy): domain Eukaryota; kingdom Fungi; phylum Ascomycota; class Saccharomycetes; order Saccharomycetales; family Saccharomycetaceae; genus Tetrapisispora; species Tetrapisispora taiwanensis (nom. inval.). Next base: position 31,563 of record JAJMDZ010000054.1, on the reverse strand, counting down.
CCGAATAGAGTTCATTTAATAAGAGGTAACCATGAATCACGTCAAATCACACAAAGTTATGGGTTCTACACCGAATGTTTAAATAAATATGGTAGTTCATCAAAAGTATGGCAATATATAACGGATTTATTTGATTATCTAATACTTTGTTGCATCATTGATGATAAATTATTTTGTGTCCATGGTGGATTATCACCAAATGTACAAACTATTGATCAAATAAAGGTTATTGATCGTTTTAGAGAAATACCACATGATGGTGCTATTGCTGATTTAGTTTGGTCTGATCCGGAAGAACATAATTTAACAGCAAATCCATCAAATAGAGATGAATTATATAATGAAAGTAACCAACATTTTCAAATTTCACCAAGAGGTGCAGGTTACACTTTTGGTAGAAGCGTAGTTGAGAAATTTTTAGAATTAAATGATATGGAAAGAATATATAGAGCCCATCAGTTATGTAATGATGGTTATCAAATATATTTTGATGGGCTGGTGACAACAGTTTGGTCAGCTCCTAATTATTGTTATAGATGTGGTAACAAAGCATCAATCCTAGAATTATATAGTTCCGATGAATACTATTTCAATGTTTTTGAAGAAGCTCCAGAAAATAAATTATTAAATGATAGAGTCATGAACTCTATTACTAATAGGAACACTATTTCTGAATACTTTAGTGATTCTCAACTATCAATAACTAACGCAAGTAATGTAAACGACGATTCATCTTTCGACTATCAAGAATATTATAAAAGGAAAGATGATCCAGATGAAATCGAAACCGATTTAATGAAGATGTCTTTATCTAATAATAGTGATGTATTTTCTGACTCGTTCCAAGCACAATCTGCAAGAAATAGAAGAGTTGAATATTTTCTATAGAATTATTATTTCATTGATTTAAATTCATAATTATAAAATAATTTAGATAAATATGTTGCATTAATAGTACAAGATACATTTTATGATTGCATAGTAAGTAATATTAGTAAAAATATTTCTACAAATATATAAACAATTCTTTTAACTTCTTAATCAATTGAGAATAAGTTTTTGGCAAAAGGAAAGTTGTGTTTTCAACTTAATCCCCACATGAAACGATTCTTTATGACTGTTAATGAAATATTAAATAGAGAATGATAATAATTAATAGAGAATGATAATAATTAATAGAGAATGATAATAATTAATAGAGAATGATAATAATTAATAGAGAATGATAATAATTAATAGAGAATGATAATAATTAATAGAGAATGATAAACAGTCAACAATCATTTCTATTATAAGTTATCAACATTGTTTTATTTTACAGCTTAAGCTTTAAAGTTCGTTAACTTTTAACAATTTTCGTATCACCGATTAAATGCACCTAACGCAATTAAGATTTTTGTAACTTCTTTAAAATCTCAATGGATAGGACAATCTTTAAATTTATTAGGAAGCTAGTTTTATAAAAACATATATACTCACTTATATATATATATATATATATAATTCGGTAATATCATTAACTGATTTTGGAAAAAAGGTTAAATAAGTGACTTTTAATTGTTTTGCATTATAAACATTCTGAGTCAAAATAAGTTTCGATCTAAAGTAGGTAAATGGATTCATTTAATGTTTTATTTATCGATTCTTATGATTCATTTACTTACAATGTTGTGAGATTGATTGAACAGCAACATGTGGCTGGCTACGCTTCAATCCAGGTAACTATAATTCATAATGATACTTTTAGTGATGTCAAAGATCTTGATAATTATTTGAAATATTTTGATTGTGTTGTAGTTGGGCCAGGTCCAGGTAATCCATTAAATGGATCTAAAGATGTTGGTATTATTAATTCATTATTTACTGACAAGTATAGAAATATTCCAATATTAGGTATATGTTTAGGGTTTCAAGCGATGTGTTTGTCAAAAGGCTCTATAATTAAGGAATTAACCAACATAAAACATGGCCAAGTCTATGATATTACAATCGAAAATAATGATAGTAACATGTTTGATGAATTTCCAGATACTTTCAAATCTACAAGATACCATTCTTTGCATGTTGAAAGCTGGAATGAAATCATCAAACCTTCTGCATTCACTGATGATGACAATGGGAAGGTATTAATGGCTGCCTCGATTAACTTTACAAATTGGATGGGTGTTCAATATCACCCCGAATCTTGTTGTTCTGAATTGGGTGATATATTAATAAAAAATTTCTTAAACATAGCAATCGAAGAGAATAAAAAATCTGGAAGATACGATATTATTTCTAACTTGAAAGAATCATCTCCAAATGAATATATTAGTAAAATAAAATATTTAGGCAAATGCATCGATAGAACTCCATTATATTTAACAGAAGAAAATAGTACTGACAATAAGTATGGTTGTCTTTTTAAGGAGTTTCCTATTCACGAAGATCCAATGTACACCCTAAAACTATGTGATTCTATTAATGATCCTAAGTTTATTTTGTCTTCTTCATCATTAAGCGAGAATAGAGGTGAATGGTCAATTATTGCCTTACCAAATAGAGAATCACAAGTATTTACGCATTATGACCAACTTCACAAAACTACCATTCATGGATGGCAAGACCCATCTTTAAATTCTTCCATTGTCAAGAGATATCTTTTCGATGATAATTTCGAAGCTGCTACTTCTGTAAGCAATTTTGATGTTATTAATGAGGATAAATCATCTTTCTGGATAAGGATAAGCAAATTTATGAAAAATAAGTTAATTGAAGACAGAAAATATTTACCGTTTATTGGTGGTTTAATTGGTATTTTAGGTTATGAGATGGGACAATATCTGTCTAACGATATTGATCCTCATGAGAAATTAATTCCCGATGCAAAGTTAGTATACGTGAATAACTGTATCGTAATAAACCACAAACAACACAAACTATGGGCTATATCTCAAAACAATACATTCCCTCATTATATTTTAGATGTATTAGAAAATCAAGACTTAAATCTTGAATTAAACTGGCCAACATCTCTTCCAAAAGATGTAACCTATGACATTCAAATGCCTAGTAAAGATGAGTATTCAACCGCATTTAACAAATGTCAAGAGTATATCCATAAAGGTGATTCCTACGAAGTTTGCCTAACAACACAAACAAAGATTACACCATCCCGTAAAATTAAACCATGGAATATATTTCAAACACTTGTGCAACAAAATCCAGCACCATTTTCGAGTTATTTTGAATTCAACGACATTTTAGATGATTGTGATCCTAACTCGAATTTATGCTTTATTAGCACCTCACCGGAAAGATTTTTGAAATGGAGTGACGACTCATGTGAGCTACGTCCAATAAAAGGCACTGTAAAAAAAGAAAAAGATATGTCAAAAGAATTGGCTACTACTATTTTAAAGACACCTAAAGAATTTGGGGAAAACTTAATGATTTTAGATTTGATCAGAAACGATTTGTATGAGCTATTATCAAAAGTAGAAGTAGAAGAATTCATGTCAGTTGAAGAGTACAAAACTGTATACCAACTTGTAAGTGTTATCAAAGGTTACTTTAAAGACAATAAAAATGATATCAGTATTTACAATGGTATAGATGTTTTCCAGCACTGTTTACCTGCTGGATCAATGACTGGTGCCCCTAAAAAAATAACTGTTGAGATCTTACAAAATGAAATCGAAAAACAACTAAATAAGCATTTAAATGGTGGAGTTAGAGGTGTTTATAGTGGTGTTACAGGTTATTGGTCGGTAAATAATAATAGTGATTGGTCTGTTAATATCAGATGCATGTACTCTTATGACAGCGGTAATAATTGGCATATTGGTGCTGGTGGGGCAATTACAGTATTAAGCACCCTAGAAGGAGAGCGTGAAGAGATGTTTACAAAATTAGAAAGTGCATTACAAGTATTTATGTAAATAACAAAACGTCATATTGAAATATTAAATAGTTATTGAATTTACTTAAACTGAATATATAAATTATTTATTTTATAATAACAAAATTTATTTAATATTTAAATGCTTAACTTTTTATATTGTTAAAGTTGAGTTCTATCAGATAGGTTATAATTACTAGATGCTCTTTCGAATAAATATCTACCATCTTGTAGAGAATATGCATAATCTTCTTCGATTTGTCTACGTGTGTCTTCTTCTAATGGATCATCTTCTCCAACAATATTTTGATCTTTTACAGACTCATACATCGTCATTCCAAAAAATTGATAATAATATTCTTCACCTAAGATCTTTAATAAAAATCTTTCTTGAAGATTAAAATGATGGTTTAATGGAATCACTATTAAAAATAAAACAGGAGCAAATCTATTTAACATGTGAATCAATGGAATTAAAGTAATGTCATTGTACAATGTATTTTCAAAACTACTTATATGTCTCTCGCCATCTATTCGGCTGGGAACTAATGTCATCAGGTTGAAACATATAGGAAATAATAATCTACTCGAATACAATGAATAATATAACGTATTTGATGGGTTACTATTACCATTTGGTATTAAATGGAAGTTACTAAATCTAAATTTACTCATGGCATATAACGAAACTAACATTGTGTATGATAGGAAAGTGAATTGCAGACCGAAATTATACCAATGAGCATTAACAAAAATCCAATCATGTGCCCATTTTGTTGGTATAATTTCTAAGAAAAATACTACCATTGACAATACACTACATAGTACACCTATTATGACTAGTAAAATTCTTCTAGCATTCGAATAATATGGAGATTCTACGTGCGCTAGTTTGTGAATGATATTATCAGAGGATGTCTTGTTGTATAAATAATTATAGTAGTATGTTGAAAACTTATTGTAAACAGTGTTTAATTTATCAATGGTAATAATTGAGACTTTTGATGAGTCATTTATGCTCCTCAATTGTGTTATTTGGTTATTTGCATTTAATTCAGCAATCATTGAATTAACTTCTATTTTACATGAATTTAGAAGCTCATTAAATGTAATATCACCATTTTGCAGTTCCTCAGCTGTTAGGATTGAATTTGCATTTTCCATCATGGATAACTCTGCATCATTTAAGTCATCATTTGTTTTACTTAACTCAACAAATAGTTTGTTATTTGTGCTTTCCGTTGGTAATTTACCTTGTTGTACGAGATCTTTTGGTAATAAAATCAAACCTGTACTCAATAAAATCAAAGCATAACTTAAAGAATAAATGTGAGCTAATGAAATCAACAGGGGTTTGAAATCCATTAGATTATGACCTGTTGTAATAATTAAGTATATAGATCCAATTATAATACAAAGCAAAGATAATGAATAAAATTTCAAATTTTGATAAATAGCCTTTCTTAACCTTTCTTTAAAATCACCAATTGAAACGGCGTATTTAAATGAAACATAAGATATCAGTATTGGAATAATTAACCAACAAATGACGAATTCAGACCAATATATGGATAACCAAATAGTTCTAAATTTATTCTCCGGATCATCTATGTTCAATATTTTTACTTTTGTTTGATTAATAAATGTGCTTATATTAGTATTGCCATTTGTTGTCTGATTATAGATGGGTATGTTGTTTTTATCATCCTGGAATTCTTCGTAATGAGCAGCATAAAATAAATCTAAGGGAAGCAGGTAAGTTGTTGATAGAAGAATGATCATATTAAAAGATATAATACATAATGTCAATGGAAAGCTATTTTTGTGTAATTTAAATGAAAAATATCTATTAATAACCACCAATGAATAAGCGAATGCAAATAGAGAACCTATAAACAAAGGTAATGACATTTTGATGTTCTCAGTATTGAATTTCTATTCTTACCTCTGTCAACTTTAATAGACCTTATTTATAACTTTATTGTAATTTTAAAAACTTTATGAATAACTTAAATTATTTAAATTTTGTTTTTGCTAATTAAATATCATATTTAGAGGTGTTGTATAAACACCATTTTAATAAATATTGATCATTTATTATTGTTTTTTTATATTTATTATCAATGAGCCTTCTAAATTTAACGCTGTGGATTAAAAAAAATTAAGTATTCAATAAAGGATAAATAAAAACATTTATAAATCTGAAGCGAATGGATGTTTATTTGTATTTACTATCAAGTTTACTGTATTAATATTGAAACTGCTATTAGCTATATATTTTATTGTTGATTCATTGAAAGAAATTAGTTTAAAAGGGTATCTATAGTATTAAAATGGAATCTTCTAGTAATATTGAGGAACAATTGCCAAATGTCGTTGGATCATTATCATTTGATGAAAATAACAATGTTGTTACAGTCACAGGTGTAGCAAAAGATAGAATAATTGATATTAAAACTATATCACAACAAAATATTGATGCCGATGGTTTTGCATTAATTGAACTTGGTGGTCTAAAATGTAACATTTATAAACACGACAATAATACAGTTGTGATATATCAAGATAACTAAATGAATAAATGAAAAAATTTAGAAGTCTAATATTGTTTTCAATAACTATTAATGAAATTAAAATACAAAGTTAAAGAACTTTTCGAATTGGTTGTAAAATCCAACTTTAAGATATTTTTGGCTAGAGTCTCCAAATCGATCAATATATATAAAGATTAATATATAACAAATAGATTTTACCTGCCATTTTGTTTAATCACCTGCATGTATACCTAAATATATTCAACAAATATATATATATGTATATATATATAATAAATCAACATTTTTAATTATAGTATTAATCTCGAAACATTTAAATATTAGAATATACTTCTAGGTTATACAATACCTCCACCAAATCCAGAACCTCCAAATCCGGAACCTCCAAATCCAAATCCAGGTCCTCCAAAACTGTTATTGTTCGTGCTATTTGGAAAATCAGAGCCTCTTCCGAAAGGGTCATCATATTTTGAACCTGGCATATAGCCTGGTCCTCTATTTTTTGTGTTGTCAGGATTTAAGTTAGGATTAAATATCATACCACCTTGATTATTTAAACCATGGGGATCACCAATAATACCTCCAACTGGGTTATTAAAATTAGGGAATTTCTGACCTTCAGGGTATAAATCTCTATCACCATAACCATGAGGATGGTTTGGATCGATATTTAAACCTGGAAATTTTGTATTATTTTGTATTGTTCCACCATTATTAATCTCATATTCGTCATCAAAACCTGGCATATCATCAGGTCTTCTTATACTTCGTTCAATATCAACTCTTTCTAAATTACCTAAACCGATAGGATCAGTTGTTGGGTATTTTGCAGGGTCATTTTGGTCGGTTTCCGATTCTTTGAGAGTTCTATAACTTGGTAATTGTTGTAATTGTGAATCGTTAACATCAAGTTTTTCTTTGATTTTAAACTTCTCATCCAAATTATTTAAAATTTTATCTGATACCTTAATATTTGAACTAGTTATTGGGAAATGAAAATTATCATCTATATCAAAATCATGCCTGTAGTTAAAAATACCACTTGCAAGTGGTGTTTCATTTTCAGCTATTATGTTAACCATACCTTGTTTATCAGTCTCTATCTCTACAAGAACTAAAGTTAAGGTTTTAAACTTTAAATCTTGTTTTAAATTCAATTTTATAGTGATTAATTTCTCATTTTTTTCAATGTGATTGATCTCGAAATCACGAATTTTAATCTTCAGATATTTTAAAGTAATCTCGGTACAGAACTCAAGTTTATTTGATATCATGTTACTCTCCATCTTTAAAATTCTTTATATTTTACTTTATATTTTACCTTTATTTGGGTCTAGTTCCTTTAAAAATTGAATTTCATATTGATTAATATAAGTTTTTTATATATTAATATATTATTAATTAGTTGAAGTCATTATATTTTTCATTATCAATTTTTAAGGGTAACCTCATCTATGGAATTCATATTTTTCATATTTTTTCCCAACTTGAAGAACTAAACTTTAAAATTTATAATCAAACAAAAGAATAATAAAATTAAAATTTAAAATATATTTAACGATACTACTGTTTCAATCTAAAATTCATATGTTACATTCATTATACTATTTATCTTGACTATTTTTAATCTATACAAGAATTAATTATTATTTATATTTTTGAATTCTTTACAATCATGATTCTTGCGGATGGTCACATTAAAAGGGCATTATTGATACTAATAGAAAGAAAATTCCGGTTCATCTATTATCTACAATTTAATTACTTTATTTCAACTCGGTAATTTCTCCATCTCTTGCAACCAATCCCATTACATTCAAGAATAAATTCAAATCTTGGTACAATTTTTCTCTTCTATATATAGAATTTTGATCAATGATATTCTTTAATTGTTCTGCAGAATTAATTGTACCAAAAATTTCATCTCTAACTTCATCAATAATAATTCTTTGATGATTCAATTTACCACTTAAAGCCAATGAAGCTAAAAATTGCCATATATAAGATTGATCAAAGTAATTGCTGTTGGTTTGAGCGAATTGGGAAGTTTCTTGTACAACCTTATCTCTGTATTCTTGTGGAGGGAAAACTAAGGATAATTTGGTTTCAAAAGAAATGAATAATTTATCATATACTTCATTCCAAGCTTGAATATCTGGAGATGACAAACTATTGGTTCTATTACTATCTTGTTTAATCAAAGCAGCACGAGAAATTAAGATTGTTATCAAATTCAAACCTAGAGTAGATGTAGAGATGAAAGATACGTTGTTGTTTCTAATTAAATGCAATAACAATCCCATAATTTCAATAAAATCGGCGTTACTAGATAAGAAAGATACAATAATCTTTAAAAAGACACTTTGGAACAACTCAATCTTTTTTAATTGTGCATCAGTTGGAGATGGATTTGTCTTAAAAGAACTGATAATGATAACATTTAAATGAGATAATTCATTGAAAAAAGTTTGTAATAATTTTAACTTTGAAGCTTTGTCTAAAAAGTTGAAAATACGAGGCATGATTTTAACACCTTTATCAAATGATAACATAGAAATAAATGGTGAAACTTCATATGCTTCATCACCAATGTGTAATGATTCCCATAAACCAGTACTATCAGTTTCATTTCCACTTCTTAATTGTGCTTCTAATTCTAATACTTCTTCGTAAACCTTTTCGATCAAAGATAAAACGAATTTTCTACCACCAGAACGAGATAAAACAGAGCTTTGATCAACAGAAGAGAATGCATAGGATGATCTTCTTCTTGATCTGGAGGCTTGGTTAATACCAACATTGTTTAGTGATTCTGTTACTTCTTCCAAAGAATCAGAAGACCCTTGAGAAGAAAGCTGAGCTTCATCATCATCATCATCTTCATCACTTAACTTTGGAGATGGGATTTGCAATTGTCTACGTGGAGCTTTACTGTTCAAAGAGGAAGAGATCTTACCCAATACACCTTCACGAGCAGAGTCTGTGTGTTCTTTGTTCTTTTGAGGTCTTTCTTTTGCTACTGTGACAGCCTTTTCAACTTGGTTTTGCATTCTTTGTAATGCAACATCAGCTCTCTTATAACGACCACCTAATCTATGACCAGAGTGTTCCAAGTATGCACGAGCAATCAAATCTTTGTTTGACTTACCAGCAATACCACCAGTTTGAATAATCTTGTAAACTTGAAAATAGAAATCTTCATTGTATGGATCTTCAGTTACAATTTGGGATAGTTGATAACGTGTGATAAAGTCTTTATCACGAGGAGTCATTAAACCAGCGTTCTTTAAAATTTTCTCAACTTTAGCGTGTCTAATTTGCAATCTCTTCTGTTCTTCTGGGCTCAAAGGTTCACTTCTTCTTGACATACGACGTTGGCCTCTTTCCTTTTGGTGCATGTGCAATGGATTATTGCTTCCATGAGAACTAGTGCTACTATCTTCTCTATGTAAGGTTTGATGAGAAGGATTTGGAGATGGAGTGGACAAGATTTGTTCGTTTTGTAGCATTTCATTTTGAGGAATACCTTGGTGATGTTGTGGTTGTTGCATTTGTGGTTGCTGTGACTGTTGCTGTTGTTGTAGTAATTGTGGTTGTTGTTGTTGGAATTGTTGTTGTTGTTGTTGTTGAACAGGTTGACCTTGATGGTTAACAGGCATTTGCATTCCATTTGGAGGCATTTGCAATGGGTGCATTGGTTGTTGAGGGAATTGACCTGGTACTTGACCTGGTACTTGACCTGGTGCTTGACCTTGCATGTTCATTTGGTTTGGTTGTTGATTGAATTGGCTTACTTGTTGGTTTGGTGGTAATTGATGGTTAAACATTGGTGGAACTTGTTGGAATTGGTTGTTCATGTTTTGAGGGTTTTGGAAATTGTTTTGGAATTGACCAGGAGCTTGTGGGGGTTGGTTTGGATAGTTTGGTAAATACATTTGTTGCTGTTGTTGCTGTTGTTGTGGTTGTTGTTGCATTTGACGTTGTTGTCTTTCCAAATCAGCCATTGACAAAACCTCGTTTTGAGGTTGTTGAGGTTGAACAGGTTGATTTGACCACAAAGATTCCATTGGTCTCATATCCATTGCCATATTCATTGGAGGTTGTTGCTGAGCTGAATTTTGAGAAGATGCAGCAGCAGCATAAGACACATGCATTGGTTGTTGTTGAACATAAGAATTTTGCATACCACCCATTGCGGCATAATTGGACTGACCTTGTTGTGGTTGCACAACATTTTGATATTGGTTAGCATTGAAATTTGAATTTGAATTAGTTGTTGAACCATGACCAAAATCAAAATCAGTACCGAATGCAACATCATCACCAAAAGTTTCATCGTTCAAATAATCATCTTCTTCTTTCTCATACTCACCATAACCTCTGTAAGTGTCATCAAAATCTAATGGTCCATTTTTATCCTTATTGCCACGATCATGACGATTACCATCATTGGGTAAACTAGAATTGAACCCAAAGAAAGACATTTTCGATAGTATTATAGGATATCTGTGACTATATTATGCTTGGTGATATTAGAGAACAGAAAATCAGATAATAACAATATAAAATATTTAATATTCAAATAAAATAGCTAAGCAATATTTATAAATTCTTTAAATTAATTAACCAATTCTATTAAAACTTATAGTTGCTGCCATGTTAAATTAAGTTTTGTATATTTGTTGTCGAACAAATTCGTTAATTCCAAATATTTTTGGAATTTTTTTATAACATTTTTAACGTGTCGTTCAGAGTGATAGGCGGGGTAATACGGTATTGCAAGATACACTATAAAGTCAATTAAATGTATTAATGAATAAATGTTAATTAAGATATATAACTTATTTAAGTTTATATTGATATAATTGATTAATATTATCCCGTATTAAATATCTATTTACAGTTTATGATTTAGTTTTACCACGATTGACAATGAAAAAAAAAAATATTGGATGTGAAAATGAAAGAATAAGAATTAAAATTTATTCGTTATTTGGCGTTTCAATAAATTTAAATCCATTATATCATTATATCATTATATGATTTGTAATTGTTTGTATATTTGAATATGAAAGCTTCTTTTTTATCTTGTAGAACTAAATTGGTGTTTTTTTCTTTTATATCTATTCTGCTTTTTGACTGACTGGCTTTTTAACACCATATTTGGATCTTGAACTGATTCTATTAACTACACCATTCAAATCACCAGCACCCCTCACTAAATGGTACTTAACACCCGGCAAATCTTGACAACGCCCACCTCTAACGTAAACAATACTATGTTCTTGTGCGTTATGACCTTCACCAGGGATATATGCAGATATAATGTTACCATTTGATAATTTCACTCTTGCAGCTTTACGTTGTGCAGAATTTGGTTTCTTAGGTTTTAGGATCATTACTCTTAGTACGATACCTTTCCTAATTGGACAATTTTCTAAATCTGGTGACATTGAAATTTTCTTATTTCTTGGAGGTTTTACAGCACCACGTTTAATTTGATTTAAAGTAGCATTCATTATATTAGATTGATGGAAAAACCTTAGATTAGAGAAACCATTTATATTATTTAGATTCAATTGGGCAGGTCTTAAAATTTTCAAAGGGCTATATTGCTTCAATGAAGTGAAACTGTATTTAAGCAAATTCATTTTCTCAAATTATCACTCGTATTCTCTACAAAAGAAATCCTTCCCTTTTCTCGGTTTATTTACAAAGATTAATCAAAACACAGATTGATATTGAAATAAACTCTTAAATTTAAATATAAGAGTTTCAATAATTTACCTCTATGACAAACTAATTTATTCAATTGATCAATGATGAAATTCAAAGTTTTCTTCTCCTTTCAACTTTTCAAATTCTCTTTCGCCCAAACAAAATATCCAAAATTTTTATGGGAAAAGTGGAAATTACAGTGTGGTGCACGGATGTGGACATACCAGTTCTTCAAGATTGCAGCTTGTGACGATTTCAATAAGATGCAATGGATCATCAAGGAAGTGATATATATGATGAATAGTTATGCAAATTAAGAGTGAGAATACTGGGAAATGCATTGGATAGCGAAGTTATCTTAAGCTTTGATATATATTGAAAGGTGATTTAATCGATTACTATCACAAGATATTTTCTTGATCATTAAATTATATTCATTGAATATTATCAATGTCCACATACAACCATAAACAACTTACATATCCGCCATTATCCCAAGCTCTTATCCATACATTGTTAACTCTAATCAATCGACTATGATTCAATTCATTGTGATTTGTTACTCTAATTAGGATGACTCGCTCATTATTCACCGATATCAAGTTTTCTTTGCATCTCATCTTGAATGTCTATAATTTTGGAAATTTGTAGTTTATTATTTTTGATCATCGAATTTTAATTGTTCCTAGAAATAAAATAAAATAAAAATAAAAACTTTTCAAAGTTTTTTTTTATTAAATATATATTAAATAGATGATTGAATTGATCCAGTTATAATTTAGTCAATCATATAATTGATACACTGGGTGGTACATTACAATAGAATATCTGAATAAAAGATTTTTCTAATTTGATAATAGACAACATTTCAGTGTGTGAATGTTTTATTCAAATTATCCGTGATAGTTGATTATAACATTAAAATAAAGAGAATATAAAAGGTTTTATTAGAAACAATTTATTGATTAATATATTATTAGGACACTGGCTGTTTAATTAAAAAATTGGTCATTTCATTTTCATTTTCATTTTTAATTTAAAAATATAAACAACAATTTGTGTATATCTTAGATGGCCTCTTCTCAGCCTTTTATCAGAATAAGACCTTTAAGTTTATTAAAGTTTTCAGGGAAAAATAATCTCAATGCTCAAAATTCAATTAATAATATAGCAAATGTTGATAATCAACATTTACTACGAATCCCATTAAATAGATTTCCAAGTGTAATTGGTCATTCTTCAAGTAGAATCAATAGAAGATTCAATGAAGACACTTATTCAATGAGTTTATTAAAATTACCATCTGTTGAAGAAGAATTATCCATTTCACAAAAATTAAAGAAAGGTACAAATTTAAAAGATTTAGATTTAAGGTCAAGATCAATTTTAAATATCTCAATCTTTGATGGTCATGGTAGTGATAGAGTTTCAAAATTATTAGCTGAAAAATTGCATGAAGAAATTTCAAATGATTTTATAATAAGGAAAGATTTTTATAATTTATTGAAAAAATATAAAAATATTTTTAAAAATGGTTATTGGGATAATTTATATAAAACAAGAGATAGTTATTATGACAAATTTATTAAAAATTGTAATACTAAACAAGAACAAGTATTATATGGTTCAGATCATCAAGGTTCAAGAATGATTTTTGACAAATGGGGAAATATTATTGACAAAATTTCATTGTTAACTGAACAAGAAAGATTAAGAATTTATTATGCATTCTTAAAATTTGATTTAGAGGCTTGTTGTGGTTACGAAGATATTACAAATACAAATGATTTAACATTTGATGAAAGAATCCAAAAATATAATGGTGGTTCAACTGCATCTTCAATCTTCGTATCGGCTTATGGAACAGATAATAATTTATTTAATGAATCATTTTTCATTGATCCCAGAAGTTTATTAAAATTAGTTGTCACTCAGGTCGGTGATTCAAAAATAATATTATGTGATTCAAATGGTATAGCGCATAGTTTAACTAAAATTCATAGTGCTTCTTCAAAGAGAGAATCAAAAAGATTATTATATTCCAATGATATGAAAGTTGAAAATGGACTTTCAACAAATAATATAAATGGTATTATAGAGGAAGATGCCTTTGGTGATAAAAGATTTTTAAATAACTATGCTAATACTAGATCATTCGGTGATCTTGCTGGAAAACCAGAAGGTTTATCAAGTGAACCAGATATCTATGCATACTTAATAGGATCTACTAAAACATTACCACACTCAGAGAAATCGAAGTTACAATTCGGAGGTGATGAATGCTTTATTACATTAATATCTGACGGTGTATCCAGCATTTTAAGTGATCAAGAAGTCGTAGATTTAATAACTTCAACAGTCAATTTACGTGGGTTAAAGAAAGCTACACCACAGTATGTGTCTGATGAAGTAATTAAATTCATATCAGCTGTATCATCGAAACATTCTGACAATGCAACATGCATTGTGTTACGTTTGCCAAATTGGGGCAATTGGCCAAATATAGATAGATCTGGTGCCGATAGAGAACTAAAACTATTAAATGTTCTTTGATACCAAACCATTATAACAATAACTATAAAATTTTACTTAATATTCTTCCAAAAAATAAATTTAACTATAAAACTTTATTAAAAGACATCAACCTTTTTTTTTTTTTTTTTTTTAAAAAAAATAATCTAAGAATATTTTTATTATATTTTCCTGCTATTTAGATAAATGTATTTATATACAATTAATGTTCATTTTTCTTTAAATATAACTTTATTTACAAGTTTTAATTTTTTCTTTGCATCATGTTAATAAAAAATAAATAATGTTTTTTATATCATCATTTATTTTTAGTTTGACTATATTTAAATTTCTTTCTTGTCGGTACAAATTCACCTAATTTACAACCTACCATATCTTCACTTACTTCAAATGCTACATATTCTTTACCATTATGCACTTGAAATTTAAGTCCAACAAATTGTGGTAATATAGTGGCACTTCTAGCATTAGTCCTTATTGGTGTACCATTCTTCATTGCTTCTTTAATTGGCAATGGCACAATATTTGGCCCCTTCCAAGCTGAACGGGCAAATACTCGTAATGTAGGAATCATATTCAAATATGTATTGATCCCGTAATTATTCCAGAATAAATATTAAAATATCAATTCGTTTTTTTTTGTTATCCAGATTATAATTTTTTTAAAATCCATAACATATAAATATGAAATATCCCTTTATTATATTTATAATTATATCAATTATCAATTAGTTGAATCTTTATTTTTTTTATAATATTTAAATGTTTTATAAAAATTTTATTACCGTGGTGAAGGTGAACTGAAAAAAAAATTTAAAAACTTAAAAAATAATTGGAAAAGTTCGATGAGATGAGCTAGATACAGTATATATAAGATAATGTCATGCCTAGATGTATGTGTATATATTATCGTTTTATTGTAATCATGTATTCTTTTGATAATCTATAATTTCTTAGCTTAATTGAATATCCGAAAAGTTGTGTACTTAGAATAATAGAATAGGATGTTTGCTCTTCGTTTTGACCCAACACAGGCAGTTGTGGATAAGCCAGATCAATCCGACAATGCCCCAAAAAAATTGATCCCTTTGAAGAGAAAAACATCTGACGATGAAGGTGATGAAATTGAGGAAAATGAAGAAGAAGAGGGAGAACAATCTGATAAAAGTGAAAGCTCTAGTGAAAACTTTAGTGAAAGCTCCAGTGAAAGCTCCAATGAAAGCGCTAGTGACAGTGAAGATGAATCTAAAACCAACGATTCAAATATTAATATTAAACAAGATGAAAATACAGAATATGATAATAAAATGGATGTTGACTCTGATGGAGAAAATGAAAACAGACATTCCACCGTTTTATCAAGATTCCAACAAACACTTTCCCTGCAAGATAAAATGAAAAAATCAGAATTGGTCAATGAAAGTGAAGAAGATGAAGATATGGATATTGAACAACATGATTTAAGTAGTATTCCCCAACCTGCTGTTACTAAAGATTCTACTCTTGAATATTCCAAAACCGGTGAACATAAAGGTACTGCATGGGATTTTACTAAAAGAATTCATTATGATAATAATATGATCAAATCATTCGAAGATTATAAGGATCAACTTGAACCAAAGTTACTTAAAAATATTCAAGAAAAATTTTCAAAAGATACATTCCCAATTCAAACTATTTTACTTGATACAGTCTTACCGCCTTTAAATTTCTCATTAGGTATTACAAAGAAAAATTTTACGAGAAGAGTAGGTGATATTTTAGTCAATGCATCAACTGGTTCTGGTAAAACTTTAGCATATTCTATTCCAATAATACAGACATTAAGCAAACGTAATGTCAACAAATTAAGAGCGTTAATTGTTGTCCCAACAAAATTGTTAATTAACCAAGTTTTCAATACTTTGAATAACTTAGCAAGTGGTACAAGTTTAATGATTAATGTCTCAAAAGTTGAAAACTCATTAAACGAAGAACATAACAAATTATTACAAAATGAACCAGATATCTTAATTGTCACTCCAGGTAGACTTGTCGATCACCTACAAATGGGTTCTATAACAATGAAAAATATAAAATTCGTAGTATTAGATGAAGCCGATAGATTATTGAATCAATCTTTCCAAAATTGGTGTAACGAGTTACTGGGTAAAATTAGAAGCCAAAAGAAAGATAAATTACCTGGTAATGTTATCAAAATGGTCTTTAGTGCCACATTGACAACAAACTCAGAAAAATTACACAATTTACAATTTTACCATCCAAAATTATTCGTTGTAGACTCAGTTAAATTATACAATATACCTAAAAAATTACAAGAATTTATTTTCGCGATTCCAACTGCTAAAAGTATTTATAAACCATTATTCTTATTACGTTTATTAGACGAATTATCTAATTCTAAGGTATTGGTTTTTGTTAAATCCAATGAAAGCTCCTTAAGATTAACTGCATTATTATCAAGATTAATTGATAACAACCTGGGTATAAAACATATCATTAAATCTGTTAACTCGAATAATTCAAAAGGTGAAAACAGAAAAATTGTTAATGAATTTTCATCAACTGATGTAAATTCAAATACTAGTACTTTATTAATCACAACGGATGTTATGTCCAGAGGTATTGATATTAATAATATTACTGACGTCATTAATTATGATGTACCAATTTCTTCACAACAATATGTCCATCGTGTTGGTAGAACTGCAAGAGCCGGAACTTCTGGTACTGCATACAATATGTTAGTTGGTAAAGGTGAACGTAACTTCTGGAATGAACAAATCGATACCGACATTTCAAGAGATGAGGATGGTTTCCAACCAACATTATACAAACAAGATGATGTTATCGGAAAGAACAATGAATTAGATAAAGCTGATAATGAAAGTGAAGTCAATAAGAGATTCGAATACACAAATCCATTACTTCAATTATCTAATTCAGAAATTGAAATGTATAAAAAAGCATTATCAACATTAAAAGAATTATCCAGTCATTAATCGTAACGTTGAAGAATACAATAGAAGATTATTAAATACAATTCAATAACTACATAAAGCATTTTTAATTTTTTAAAATTTATAATCTAAGAGTAATTAACATTAATTAATATTCAATTGTTTTCAAATATATATTGTCGTCATTATATCATGAAGGTTCAATGTCAAAGAATTATTGTTAACGAAAATACATTTATATTAGAGACAACTATAATTTTAAATAATTAGATTTCTTTACAATTAAGCTTTCTAAATTTCAACATAAATACCATGAATCAACCATGGTTTGTTTATAAAACTCAATAACCTTTTATAATTAATTAAATTTTTGTAGAATCACATTGTAAAAACTTTTTTCATTTAATTTTTGACAGTGGAGGTTAAACGCTTGTTTCGCTGTAAGGGATCCAAAAGAGATGCTGAAATTTTGAAGTTTGATCTGAGAGTAATGATATTAAAATTAAAATATTTATAATATATTATTACAATTATATTATTAGAGATGTATAATTTATCAGGAGATAAGTAACTCAGCATACTAATATAATTATCCAATTTACATCATTTGCATTATCATCGCATTACATATATTTATTATTTGATATATATTTTAATTCAAATTAGCAAAAAGAAAAAAAAACATCATACACTTGCATAGGAGATGAGTCCTTCAAAATACATTTTGGTACCTCCTGATGAACTACATCCATTAGTTGATGATACTAATATTAAAATTGATAAAATATACCCTGATTTTGAACCATGGAGACATTCTAAAAAGGACGATGATATTATGTTACATTTCGTTGCGAAAGGCTATTATTCGTCATCAAAGGTTAATTTTGAAAGTATATCAGCAAGATCCTCAATACAAGAATCATTACCCAAACTAGCAGATCAACTAGCTAGTCAATTTTCTAACATCATTAAAATTCGTGAAAATGAAATTAATAAAATCTCTGCTGAGTCAGAATCATTCAACCCTGAGACTAACTTTAGTTTACTATCTGGCCCTGGATTCAAACTACCGACTAGAGTAACTTTATCTGATCAACGTAAGGATCAATGGCTAAAAGATTTGAGCTCTGTTTATATTTCAATAACGCAGATGTCTAAATATTTACCTCATGGCTTAAAGAGGAGACGTCTATTAGAACAATGTTGTTTAAGACAAGTACCTATAATTAAAGCTATTTGGCTATTAAAATGTTGTTATTCTATGGAATGGAAACAGTTAAAGTTAAAGAATAAAGATAGCAAAGAGGTCAATTCACAATTACTGAAAGAATGGACAGAGAATTTTATATTCATATTAGAAAAATTAATACTCGAGATGAATAACTATTATAATGATATGGAAAAATTAAGAACCTGGAAAACTGAAATACGTTATTTTTTGAAGTTACTTGGTAATTGTTACATGTTAGAATTAATAGATAAACAAATATTTTTATACTGGTTAGTTGAATTTGTTGGAAAAACTGAAAATTTAGAATATTTCCCTATCACTTTCCATATCCTATCTGTCTTTTGGCAAGATGTCACAAAAGTAGAAGAACAAGATACTCTCGTTGAGCCTCTATTTTTAGTAACGAAAATAACAGATACGCTACTTAATAAATATGTAACCATATCACAAACCAAATCAATGATCAATGATGAGAAGTATATCATAAATGATATAAAACGTAATAACAAGATAAAAGAATCGATTTTGAGTAAAATTAGAAATTTAATATACGATTTATTCAGAAACCAGTTATTAGAAATTTTTTTATTCCCTACTGCAAAGTGGGATATCTATAAACCATATTTGAATGATATAATTAACCAAATTTCTACTTCGAAATGCTTACATGGTGATATCAAAAGAAAATTAGAACTTATCAGTTACAGAAACGAATCTTTAAAAATAAATGTTTCCCTTAGGTCTTCTAATTCTAGTTCGGATGATTCTAATTCTGTTGGTAACAAATCGATAGATTTGAATTATATTAGATTAAACTGTGTTGACATAAATTTTGCAAAGTTATTAGATGATGGTGACATTGATTTTGATTGGGCCTCATATGTAGAAAAAGAAATAACAGAAGTTTCTCAAGTTATCCAATTAATATTATGGTCCATATCTCCCTCAAAAAAGGATCACTATGAAGCACAACAACTAGCAGGGAGAATTATTTTACTAATTATAAACTCTGTCGAGAATTTGAGAGAATCTGTGATTGAAGACGTCATCTGGTCTGTAATCTTCCAAATTTCTAAACTACCTGAAAAGAACAGAAATATATTAGTTTCGTTACCAAGTCTATACAGATTGTTGAATACTCTTGTGAACTACGGGATAGTTAAGGTCCCTACTTATATTAGAAAATTGATCAGTTCCGGTATTTTATATTTAACTTCTTCTGATGACAAATATTTTCATTGTACTGTTTTAATAAACTTAAAAGTATCTCCATTAATGAAAAGCCAATATAATATGGTTTTAAGAAATGTCATGGAATATGATAGTCATTATTTTGAGAACTACAATTATGACACTTTGATAAATAAGGTCGACAAATTGAAACCAGAATTATTTTCAAATGATAGTTTTGATTTTGACAAGGTTCCATATAGCATAAAAATAATGTTGGGTGAAAGATATCTAAGTTCAATATGTGGGGAAGAATTGGTTATGGTCGACAGCCAAACAATCATAAAGAATTTTAATATATTATGCAACAGTTTAGATACCTTCCATTTATTCTATAAATGGATCGAATTCATAGTTTATCATCAACTAATTGCTGATGTAGAGTCTTTTGAATTAGTGTGCGATATCTTACTTAAGTATAAAAAATTATTTGCACAATTCATAAATGACCATATTTTATTTACCAAGACACTTATTTTAATTTACACTAAAAATTTAATAAGTAGCGACAATATTGCATATTCATTATCAACCGTTATGTCATTTTGGAAATTTTTTATGAAAAATTTCCCATATGCTATAAAATATGATACCGATTTAAGAAATGAATTATGTAACGTTTATGAGGAAGAAAAAGCTAAAGCCGATAGACTAACTAAAGATAGAACATTACTGAAAACTTTTAATGACGCATTACATGGTAACATTATTAATCCAAATGGAGCAAATTTTAATTTCCCTGAAGTTTTTCAAACTAATTTGAGATCATTTTTAAGCGACATTGTTGACCCTGTCACTCGTAAGAACTCAAGATATATGATGTTATTATTGATGAATGTCAACAAGAGAGATTATAATAAATTTATTTCTGTATACTTAAAGAGAAAGACTTTTAGAACTGATGATTTAATATATTTAATTTCATCGAAATTATTAACTTTTGAAAAAATACAAAATACTTTAACTGCCGACTTTATTCTAACTGTCCTATCATATGATATAAAACTTGTTAATAAAAAAATTGATTTTATTCATTATTATGAAGGTGCAAAAGAGAGTTATATAAAATCTAATTTCAATTGGTTATTATCTTCATGTATGAAACAAATTAATGAATTTTATGGTTTTTTCATTGATACACTTGTAAAATTTGGTACCAATTCTAAATTAATCAACGACAGTATATCTACTATAATTCAATTTTTGAAAGATCCAAATTGTTCTAGTTTTGATTTGATAGTAGATTTAATCAATTATGGTATTGTTGGTAGAAATGACGATGATACGCAAGAAATGGTTCTAACTGAATCTAACAATTTATATGAATATTTAGATTTTACCAATTTATGGATATTCCAAGGTTATACTAAATTTTTATTGACAAAATATGTTAGTGAGTTGGAAGATTATGATAAAAGTAAAGAATTTTTATTTGAAACAGTTAAATCAAGCGGATACAGTTGTCTTTGTCGTCATATTTTCAAAAATATCACTGATATTGAAATAATAGGAACTGTAATGAATATATTTGAGGAAGAATTTTTTAAAAGTTGTTTGGATGATAATGAAAAATATAATGTGTTATGGGAAGTTATAATAGAAATAATCACCTCATTATCTGAACAAATAAAAACCACTGGTAAAAATCAACAGTCTATTGACAATAATGATAAGACAATTAATTCTAGATCATCACAAATGAGTTTAGGCTCAACGTATAATAATATTAATAACAATATTAATAATAATAACAACAATAATAATAACGATGATACGATGGTTGAATCTACCACCACAGTAATAGGATCAATTTCTACATCGTCATCTCCAACTATAATGGATACCACCAATGTGACAACAGCATCAATGGTGGGAACAAACAATATAAATAAATATTCATCATACATCGAATCGTTCAATAAAATAATTATTCATTTTTCGAAAATGGATGAACCCCAATTAATTGAAATTCGATCAAAATTAGATGCATTTTTAAAGATATCGATATTAAATCAAGATTCAATATTAGAATTAGTGATCACATTGATTAAAGAACAAAAACCCACTGAATTAAATGAATTATTGAATAATATGTTTTCATTATTCAATAAAATATCATTTGATTTAAGTTTAAAATTAATGTTATACGAAATATTATCATCATTAAAGACCCATTGTATATATTTGACAGCAACAGAAAATGGTAAAATTAAGAACAAACAATTTATTACAATTCCTAGAGCAATAAATAATATTACAACGAATAAGAATAATTTTAATATTCCTAAAATATTAATGGAATTACCACCATTCAAAGTATCATCATTTATTAAAAATGAAAATAAAAATGAAAAGAATGAGAATATGTTATTAGGGATAATAACTGATGAACAAGATAAAAATAAACATAGAAATAAAAATAAAAATCAAAATAAACTTAAAAATAATAATATTTTTTTTTATGATAAAATTGAGAATACATATAATTGTAAATTTTATGATGAACCATATCATAGTATAAATAATTATCAAAGTGAAAGTTCATCTAATTCATTCAACAATTCATGTTTAAATTTAAGTTTATTTAATGCAGTATATGAAAAGAAGAATCCTAAGTAAATAAATATATGTAACTAGTTATATATATATATGTATGAATAAAAAAAATATTACTCTTTGTCACCAATTAGCGTCATCACCGTTTCTGTCTTCTCCCACAAAAGATAAAAAAAAATTCTTATAGACACATCGTATTGTACGAAACAAACATATATTTACCCTGCCTTACCCACCAACCAATTAAAGAAATGCGACGCTTCTCCAAAAAAATATGCATTAGCAATAGAAAAAAGAAACGACAACGCAGAATGTGTCTCCTCTCCGTCTCTCTCTCTTGCACTTTCTCGCTCAATTGGCTGTTTTACAACTATGTTACCCTCACAATTGAAACAGCCGCTGTCGTTGTCGAAACTTTCCACCTTCTCGCCTCCCCAAATAAAAAAAAAGCCAAAATTGAGAGAGAAAGAGAGAGAGAAAGAGAGAGACGGAGAGCATGTATTTCGGCCGATGGCACACCGTTGGGTCGTACAAAACGAGTGGCGAAAACTATTGTTTACACAAAAACGTAAATTTTAAATTTATTGAAGCAACACATAATACAAGATATTTTTATTATGGTTAAAATTTAGACTTCGGCGGGAAAATTTATAACTTATATTAACACACTATAAATAAATTATATTTAAGAACAATAATAATAAAAGATATTTTTAAAGCCATTAAGAAATATAATACCATTTTAGCAATATAATTTAAAATAATCAAATATTTAGAAATATTTGAAATTTTATTGATTAATATACTATAAATGATAATTTAATAATCATTTTTTGTATTTTTTTTTTCTTGTTGTTATGATTACACCAAATTATATTAATTCAAATATAATTAACTTTCAAGAAAATGATATTGAAAATGATGATGAATATAAACTTTTATTACAACAAAAACTATTAATTGAAAAAAAATTAATGGAAAGAGATTACTATAATAAGAATTTACAATTATTACATAATTTAATTAATAAATCAAAAAATTATCAAGAGTTTATTGATATTTTAATGAATAATAAAATTTTATTAAGAGAAATTTTCACAATTGAAGGTCAATTAAAGAGAAAATCAAATTTAATTGATTCAAATAATATTGAAATCGATTGGTTAAACAAATTCGGTTTAAATATTTATGATTATATCTTGAATGATCAAGAATTATTATCTTTATATAATAATGGTTTATTATTATGAAAACAAAAAAAGATAATAATAATTTCAATGCCATACCAAATCACCTGTTTTATACATGATTTTATTTTTAATTTCAGAAACTTTTTTTTTTGTTTCGTCTATAGAAGAGAATAAAAACAACTACAATAAAACAATTTCAATTTGTAACATTAAATGATTAAATAATAACAAATTAATCAAAAAATCATCATAATTATACTATAATGAAAGAAATTATGATATAATACAACATCAAAAAATTATGAATTTTTTAAGTAAATAGACATAAATTTAAATAAAATTATTAAATAGTTTTTATATATAATGAATATAATGAACCTTTGTTTTTTTTTTAAGAAAAAATAAATATTTAAAATATTTAAAAATTTAATTAACTAATAATATACAACAATCAAATACGAGCAAGGTGAAAAACAAACAATTATTAACAATTATGGTTGCCAATGTTTCATTTGCTAAAGTTATCAATAATTTAATATCAAAAAAGAATCCTACTGTTATATATTCTCATGAATTAAAAAGATCAATTAAATTAGGTTCAGGTTTATTTTCATTAGCATTCTTAAGTTATGGTGTAACTTTTGCAAGTTGGTCTTGGGGTTCAGGCTTGAAAATACTAGAAAATCCAAATAATAATGATGCTGAAACTGATGATGAAAAATTAAGCTTATTAGAAAATACAAAATTATATATTCAAACATTATCACCATTTGTTTTGACAATTTTACCGATTGGTATCTCAATTGCTTCATTAATGTTAAGATCAAAAGTCATATCAAAAATTACTTATTATCCACAAAATTCAGAATCTTCAAAACCTATGATAGAATTAACTCGTAATAGTCTGTTCCTTTGTAGACCAGTTTCAACAAAAAGGTTAATTTCATCAATTAAAAGACCATCAAATTTAAGAATTTTTACAGGCAATGGTAATAGTGGTGCTGATGATAAAAGTTCTTATGTTTGTTTTTTAACTGATATTGATCCTTCTGTAAAACATTTTTGGGATAAAATTATCATTGTGCCAAGATCCGGGAAATTTTATATGAATGATGCAAGAATATTCGATGCATTGTTTGGAGGTGACTCAATTAAATTTTTAGATTCATTAAAATTCGATAATAATATTAATAAATTATATAATGACAAAAAAATTACCTATGAACAAGAAGAGAAAGATTCCAATCATAATAAAAACACAATTGAGAAGATATCAAATGATAATTACAATAGAGCTAGATTACACTCTAAATCAGCATTTGATATAGTAAAGCAAATGAATTCTCACAATAATAAACTGTAAAAATCCATGACCTATTTTAGCTTTTAATATATTTTGTTTTTGAAATGAAATGAAATTGAAATCTTTATGATTTATTTTCTACAAAAATCCTAATAATGTTAAAAGGTAGTCAAAAAATAATGCATATGAGAAATATAAACCAGTATTAATGTTACCAGTGAAATATTTCCAACAGTCAGCTGGATTATCAAGATCCACATTTTTAATCATTGTAAATACTCTATAAGCGAATATAGTTAAACCACCAATGAATCCAGGGCCAAGAATTAATCCTGAATTTATGCCTGCAATTGTAAATAAAGAAAATTGTACTGTAGCAAGAGCTGTTGAAATTTTTTTAGTATTCTTACCCCAAGCTAAAGCTGTAGATTTAATGCCAGCTTTAATGTCAAATTTCTTATCTTGATGAGCATAAATTGTATCATAAACCATACACCATAGAAAACTACCAGTATACAATGGGATCATTGTTGACCAATCCATGATACCCATTGCTGGGAAACCCAATAATGCTGCCCAATTAAAACAGGCACTTAATGCAATTTGTGGATAATATGTGAATCTCTTAAATAATGGATATGTAAAGACAATAGGTAAAGAAGCTAAACCTAACCACCAACATTGTGCAGGTAATTGTGCCAAGACACCCATCCCTACTACAGTTTGTAAGGCTAAAAATACAGAAGCATTTTTGGTTGAGACTCTTTTTGATGCAATTGGTCTTTCTACAGATCTTATAACTTTATCATCTAAATTCCGATCCCAAATATCATTAATTGTACAACCTGCACCTCTCATAATAAGTGAACCTAATCCAAATAAACCTAACATCCAGATGGTCGAACCTAATGATGCTGAAGTCTCTATAGCAGCCATAGTTATGGCCCATGTACCAGGTAAATACAATAACCAAGTACCTACTGGTTTTTCAAGTCTCATTAATTCAGCATAAGGAATCCATTTTTCAGGTAATTTAGAGACAAAGGGACCAAGATTATCAAGTCTATGTTTTCTTGCACTTTCCAATTCTTCTTTAGTAAATACTGGTTTGTTATTTGGGTTTACATTCGAATAATATCTATTAGTAGTGTTAAATAATAGTTTTGATTGCTGTCTTGCCAGCAATTGATATGAAGATAAACTTTTTCTTACAATTTGTTTATTTGCCAATGCAAAAGCCATTGGCTTGGTGAAAATAAAACCAGTCAAATTCATACTTCCATATAGCTATTCAACCCCACAAAAGGTCCTCTTCAATTAATTTAAAGTAAATAAAATTATCAAACTAATTGGTGAATCAATTAAAGATATCTTGGAATTAGAGAGTAATACCTTTTATACTTACCTCTAAGAAACAAGCAACAAGCAAAACAATAAGCCAGTTACTAAGAATAACATAACCTTACAGATAACTAATTATTATAATCGCATCAATAATACTCATTTCAATGCATCACAAAAATCTGTCGAATTCACAATGTCTATTTAGACTCTATTCAAACTCATCATTTTTCCATTAAAATATTTTTATCTGCAGATTTAGTTTTATCGGCTTATATGATAGATCTTAAAAGCGATGCCTCGAGATTTTTGAAACTTTTCCATATCTTTTATCGCATATATTGAAATATATTTAATGTAAAGGTTTATAAATTAGTTTATAGAAAAATTTTTCTATAGTAGGGATACTATAATTTAAAGTTATTATTCAATTGTTATATAAGAATTGAATTAATTTGATTCATTTACATCCCAAGAAAAATTTCCCTTTTCAAAAACTCCTCTTCCAAAGAAGTTATTTTGAGAATTAGTGATAATTGATTAGCATAACCCAATTAACATATCCAAACACACAATAATATAAATCAGATGTCTTTATTTGTTGCTTCTGCCACTGCTCCTGTCAATATTGCTACTCTAAAGTACTGGGGTAAGAGAGACAAAGATTTAAACTTACCAACCAATTCCTCAATTTCTGTTACTTTATCTCAAGATGACTTAAGAACTTTAACTTCTGTAGCTTGTGGTCCAGAATTAAAGGAAGATAAATTATGGTTAAATGGTAAAGAAGAATCTTTAGGTAGTGAAAGAACTCAAAATTGTTTAAAAGATTTAAGAGATTTAAGAGCTAAGATGGAAGCTGCTGATTCTAGTTTACCAACTATGTCTCAATGGAAATTACACATTGTTTCTGAAAACAATTTCCCAACTGCCGCTGGTTTAGCTTCATCTGCCGCTGGTTTTGCTGCTTTAGTTGTTGCTATCACTAAAGTTTTCCAATTAAAAGAAGATTACTCTGAAATCTCCAAGATCGCCAGAAAGGGTTCAGGTTCTGCTTGCAGATCTTTATTCGGCGGTTACGTTGCTTGGGAAATGGGTGAATTAGAAGATGGTTCCGATTCAAAGGCTGTTCCAGTCAGTACTTTAGAGGATTGGCCAAACATGAAGGCTGCTATCTTAGTTGTCAGTGATTTAAAAAAAGATACACCTTCCACTAGTGGTATGCAATTAACTGTTAAGACTTCTGATTTATTCCAAGAAAGAATCAAGAATGTTGTTCCAAAGAGATTCGAAGAAATGAAGAAATCTATTGTCGAAAAAGATTTCCCAACTTTTGCTGAATTAACCATGAAAGATTCCAACTCTTTCCATGCTACCTGTTTAGATTCTTATCCACCAATTTTCTATATGAATGATACTTCAAGAAAAATCATTAGATTAGTACACAATATTAATGCTTTCTACAATGAAACTATTGTTGCTTATACGTTTGATGCTGGTCCAAATGCTGTTTTATATTACTTAGAAGAAAATGAAGAAAAAATATTTGCATTCATTTACAAGTACTTTAACAAGGTTACCGGTTGGGATAAAAAATACAATGCATCTGAATTAGAAACTTTCTTAAAGAAATTCCAAGAAATTGAAAACAGAGTTGAATTCCAAACTGACGACGATATTTACCAAGGCGTTTCCAGAGTTATTCTAACTAAGGTTGGTAACGGTCCTCAATCAACTGAAGAATGTTTAATCAACAAGGAAACTGGTTTACCAAATTAAATTTAAAATCAATCTAATTCATAAATATTAGTTTTGATATCCTTATAATACTGTAATAAATAAAAAAAATTAATAATCATATCCCTTTATATATATAATTCTATTATCTATATAGATCTATAGCTAATAAATGCTCATTTAAGAATTTACAGATGTAATATAAAATTCCTTCTTCATAATTTTATATAATTAACTTTACATCGGAAAAAGAAACCAACATAAATGATTTTATAATATTATTATTATTATTAATTATATATATACACAATTGAAATAAACTTCAAGTTAAATAGCAGTTTATTTAATAAAGTTTTTGCTTTATGACTAAATTATCAGTAAACTGATTAATGTTTATTTGGATTATATGTTTCATAAACTTTTCTATCGTTAATTTTTATTTTTTTAGAAGCTTTAAATTTGTTTATTTAGTTTCTGAGCTTGTGATTTTACGATATTTCCATATTCTAGCTTTACAATCACCACTACCAGTAGCAAATACACCATATTCTGGTCCTAATGGATGGCCATTAGCGACAGCAACAGATATGACAGAGTTTCTGTGACCTTGTAGCATTAATAGTGGGTTACCTGATTTTGTATCCCAGAATAAAACACCACGATCTTTAGAACCGGATAAAATATATTCATCACCTTGTGTGGTGGCAACAGATAACACAAAATCTTTATGACCAGTGTATGTGACTTCACAAGTACCTGGGACATTTGGCTTTGCGTCTTTGTTGTTAGCGTCACGTAGATTCCATAGTTTTACAGACCTATCTAATGAACCAGAGACAACATTGTTACCATCTCTTGTGAATACAACACTGTAAACTGAATCTTTGTGACCAGTACCTAATTCATTTTCAGAATCTAATCTTTCCACTAAGAAACCAGTTTCGGAATCCCAAACACGTACAGCACGATCTAAAGAACCAGCAGCAATGTACTTACCATCATCTGGAGAAACGGCAACAGTAGTAACACCGTCTTCAATTGATAAAGTTAAAGAACATTGACCTGTACGTAAGTCCCAGATTCTAACGGTACGATCACCAGAACCAGAGACCAATTTTTCACCGGATGGGAAGTAATCTAGGGAATAAATATCTTGTTCATGACCTTGTAAAACCATGACAATTTTCTTTTGAGCGATATCCCAAATTCTAATTAATCTATCTTCAGCACCAGTGGCTAAGAATTTACCATCTGGAGAGAAACAAACAGAACGAATATATAAGTCTGAAGATGCTGTAGCAGAAGTAGAGTAAGTGGCAGTGTCGTTGTTTTGTTCACCACCTTCAGAATCTTTTGAGTTTGGACCTGAGGCAACATGAGAAGCTGAATCGTCCGATAATCTTGCTACCAATTCACCTGTTGAGACGTTGTAAACTTGGGTAGTTTTATTGCAGCCAGTGGCTAAGAATTTACCATCGTTACTGAATCTAACGCAACAAACAACAGAAGTGTGATCTAGAGATTTATGTAATTCAACGTCGATGTTTCTTGGTAAAGCTGGATTGTATAAGATATAATAGTTTTCTGTTTGTTTTTTCCAATCAGCAGGGACAGTTTGTGAATCGAGATCTAATAAGAATGGTGGGATTGGTTTAGTATGGTTAGCACGTTGAGCGTATGGAACCAAATAATGATTTTCCTTTGAAGCTGCGGTTTCCTTAGTTTCTTTTGCGACTTCTGGTTCTGGTTTCTTTTCTTCCTCTTTTGGTGCGACTTCTGCTGCTTGAACAGATTCTTGTTTTGGTTCGATTTTTTGTACAGGAGCTGGAGCTGCAACAGCGGCTGGTTTAGCCGGTTGAGGTGGAACAACAGGTTGTTCAGCTACGACTGGTTGAGCTGCCGGAGAAGCAGCATAAGCTGGTTGAGCCATTTGGGCTGGGGCCATGGCCGGAGTGGCGGCTGCAGAGTTAGCTGTGATTGGAGGAATTTGTTGTTGTTGCTGTTGTTGTTGTTGTTGTTGTTGTTGTTGTTGTTGTTGAGCAACTCCCTGTTGTGGGTATGGTAAAGCCACAGGAGCCGCACCACCTCCATTCGTTTGTAATTGGGGTTGCTGGAGTTGAGCATTTTGAACTTGAGGGATTGTGGCCATTGGCTGTTGATGATATTGTTGTTGTGGGATATGTTGTGGGAATGCGGTGTTTGGCAGATTTGGAGAAGCTTGTTGTTGGTGATGTAATTGTTGAGAATGGTGAGCTGTCAAAGAGGACAATTGATGTCCTCTTTGGTCCAATTCGATTTTCAATCTGTTGATTTCCTCCTCGTAGGCATCCTTCATTTTTCTATGAGTCAGTTCCAATTCATAGACTGTATTTCTTATTTGTTGCAACTCTGCAAGTTGTTGGTTTACTTTCGAATCATAGTCCTTCTGATTCTGCAAACGATACGTATTTGCTTCTTGTGAGACCTGAGCAAACTCTTGTCTCACTGCTTCCAATAAATCGTTGACTTTCTTTTGAGTAGCCATTTGAAGAAAAAAAAACAAGTGTGTCCTGTATGATATGGATGTTTGTCTTGACCAGTTGAGAAAATGTATTATTCCAAGAAAAAAAAAATAGATAATAAATTTATACAAAGATTAAAGACTAGATGATAAGAAAGAAGAGAAAAAAAAATAAATTTTTTTTAATTTTTTAATGATTGATTATGCAAACAACAGGAAACAAAATTTTTCAAAATATGAAAAAAAAACAAAACAATTTGAAATTGAAAAATGTCTAAAAAGAAAAAGAAAAACAATTACGAATTAATTTCCAAAAAAATAAAACATTGATTAATAAAATGTTAATAAAATTCATTAAACCGTTTAAATTAAGAAAATTGAAAACAGACCAAACATTTTGTAATTTTTACTTTTTCCAGAAATTTTTCCAACGATTTGAGAAAGTTACGACGCAATGTAGGAAGTTTGCCGAGTGTTTGCCGAGTGGGAGGGCGACGGTGGAAGAAACGAAAAAGAAAAGTGCAATCTTGTGAGAGTTTCTTTTTTATGCTGGCCGCTGCGCCGGATTGTGTGCGATTGTTGCCGATGTTTATTGGGCGAGTACGTCTGCGTTGTACGCGGAATCTTCACGGTGCGGTGAAAAAGAAACGATGTGGTAGAGAGTGTTTGCAAGGCGACGAAAGAGACAAACGGAGGTACAACTGCAAAAATCTGTTCGGAAATAATCTTTTCTTTTTTTGATGGACGCCCCTCCCGTGCTGTTGTGCAGTGTGCAAGTTACGAAGTTTTGAGATTTTTATTTCTTTTTTTTTTGTTGGGGGACGGGGGAC